>OMNW01014831.1:0-18413 GCA_900303245.1 Selene dorsalis
TCTCAGTACAGTCATGATGCCAAGAGAAAAGAGAGAGAAGCTACAAAGCTGAAGGAACGCCTCAGCCAGCTACTGGTCGATAGAAAGGATAAAAAATTAGGTAGGCATACTGACCTCTAACATAAATATACATTAGTCAGTAGTTCCCAACCGTTTGTGACCCTTCCCTTTAGCTTAACTGCAGCTGCTGCAGCTCAAACACACTGCTGTCATGTTTATTTCTTCCTGTGATATCAAGGAAATATGTCCATATGGCCAATAATTGTAATCGCGATGCCGATTTGGAGATCGTTTTATCACCCAGCTCTGTATACAATGTATTTAATATCTGGAAAAAAAAAATCCTGAAAAATCATTTTGAAAATGATTTGGTGGCCCACTTGCAATGGCCCACAGGTTGGGAATGACTGGTCTAAGGTGTACGTCTTCAATACATGGTCTTCACCTTCTTCAAAGATGAAGAAGGTGAAGAAAACTCTGGAATTTTTTTTGAACAACTTTTTAATTTATTTCTCCATTTTAGCTATTGATGTACTGAATTGCCTGGGACGGACAGATGGAAAAAGGAGCCACTGGAGGACGGCAAAAGCAACAGCCAGGTACTGTATCATATTATCTGTTGTCTATAGAATGTGTTTTGTCAGTTTAACTGTATGTGTAAATTGCTCCCTGCAGCCATGAAGGTGAGATGTACAAATCCTTGCTCAGTGATTATGAGAAGAGTCAGAAGTCCTTGATGCTCGAGAACGCTGAGCTCAAGAAAGTCCTCCAGCAGATGAAGAAGGAGATGATGCATATTCTGAGTCCACGTCAGTCTACTACCAGAGGAGCCACTGCAGATGACAGTCAAGAGCAGGTATTCTATCACTGTGCAAAAGAAAAAGCTCTGTTCAGATGAGTTGAATGATGTCTGGGGTGCTCTCTGACTTAATTAATCATTCCATGTAAACCTCACTTGAGAGCATGTTCTTGCACATTAAATGTAATGTGATGTGCCGGTTCAAAGTTGAAAAGTTTCGCTTTCTTTTTGTCAGGCTGATTCAGATGTGGAGGACAAGATGGGGGACTCTAGCAGGGAAACACTGGACCAGTCTTGTGAGCATGCGAGGGAGCAGCTCACCAACAGCATCCGCCAGCAGTGGCGGAAACTGAGGAACCACATGGAGAAGTTAGACAGCCAAGGTAACCACATCACTCACACATCCTGAAGGAATGCATAAATAACTTAAGCTCTGCTAGCATCAGTTATAAAGGTTGAATGTAAAACAGTTTCTTTGATGGCTTGATTTAAGGTTATTATTATTAAGGTTGGATTCTGTAACTCTTGTATTACATATTTTGTTTTTCAAGCATCTCAAGTGCAGCTGGAGTCCAATAAAGAAGTGATACCAAGGGAGACCCATGAGGATGAGATGGAGAGGATGAGGTGTGAAGTCCAGCAGTGTAAAGAGTTCATTCATGCACAACAGCAGCTCCTCCAGGTCAGTATCTCCTGACTAGAGATTTTCAGTAGGTCTGTGCAGGTTAAACATTTGCTTAGCAGAGTTTTATACCAAGGCATAAGAAGCTTCTCGTTACCAGTTTAAATAAAAAATGAACTGTCTCTTTTCAATGATTGAAAGTTATTTGCACATGTTAAAAAAATAATTTGGACTAAAATGATAAAAGTGCATCTGTCTTTGCAGCAACAACTCAACACATCATTTGATGACGAAACTGCAGCTCTTCTTAATGACTGCTACACACTGGAGGAGAAGGAGCGGCTCAAAGAGGAATGGAGGCTCTTTGAGGAACAGAAGAGAAACTTTGAGAGGGAGAGAAAGAACTTCACAGAGGCTGCTATTCGCCTGGGGCGAGAGGTACTTGACTCTTCTGATGTTGTACCATAATGTTCATCACGTATTGTGATGTTAGAATTGCGTTATATTCATTTTGATGTTTTTGTGTTATCCAGAAAAAGGCCTTTGAAGAGGACCGCGCGTCTTGGCTCAAGAATCAGTTTTTGAACATGACTCCCTTTACAGACCGTAGGAGATGTTCCTCATCTGATGGTCAAAGTGCCTTATCGATCAGTAAGTCTGTCTCATTTTCTCAGAAATCCCAAGTATTTCCTGAAGGAGAGCTGTAAAATGTACTGTAAGAAGTACACTTCAGCATTAGTTAGTCTTTTAGAGAAGATAGCAGTGGAGAATATCAGTTGCAGATGGTAGAGTGGAATGAAAACTAAAAAATAAGGAACACTGGATATAGAAATAAAAATAATAATAAAAGTCAAATGTTTTAGTAACATTGTAGCTAAACAACTAATTTATCCTCTACATTGTAGGAAGTGAACCAGAGATGAGGATGTCTTCCACGAAAGCTGAACTGACCAAATCATCATCATCATCAACCTACGCTACCTTCTCCACTCCTAAACCTACACAAAGTGCTACTGTGCCATCCACAACTGACCTGTACCGGACACTCCGCTTAATACCAGACAGCAGGTACTATTCATTTACTGCTGTAGTTAAATATTGGCTTAATATTCAGAGGAATTAACCTGCTGGTAACAATGTTTGTACCGTGTCACATTAGTATTGGTAATATTAACATGTCTTTTGCTATGTCAGTTCCTCCAGACACTCAAATCGAGGACGCTGGCAGGAGTCCAGCAACGTTGAAGATGGAGATAAACGTGTTCAATCAAAAAACAGAGTTCGATGTGCAGACCTGAGTATCTTCTCTCTGGGTGAAGATGAGAACATCATCACTTGAAGAACAACCAGTGCCTTTTTTAATAAGAAATCCACAGTGGACAATATCAGTACAGTATCAATCCATGGCTGAATACCATCATCACTGATGAACACTTAATTTTTTAGCAACATGTTTTTTCGTTTTGTTCGTTTATGGACACGCACATATCATTTCTTCACCAAAGCTGATCAAATCAAAAGCACTTTAATCTGCCATTTCTTTTACACACAAATCAACACTGACAATTCAGACTTAAAGCTACAATCAGGGGGAGGGCATCTACCAAGTACAGGTTTGAAATATTTGGTAATCTTGTCTACATGTTAATTATAACGAATGCTTAAGTTTTGGTTTTAAACTAACTTCAATGTTTACATATTGTAGATGTATAAAATGTGAGATTTCACTAAAGCATATATTGACTTTAGGAAGATAATGATCTACCCTGCTGGTCTAACAGTCCAATAAAGATATTTTTTAATTAAATGCTTTATTTTCTCTCTGATTTGGCGCCCACTAGTGTATTTTATTAGGTGTGGCAGTCAGTAGCGAATAACTGGAATCCGGATGTCATCATCTTTGCTTTTGTCTCAGCATCCAGCCCACAATCCCACCCACCGCTCTGCATAGATTTCCTCACAACAATCCTCGAAAATGTCGGGTTCCTCAAATCTTGTAGCCATGAAAAAAGTCGTACAGCAGCTCCGGTTCGAGGCGAGCATAAACAGAGTGAAGGTAATTTGTTTAGTTTGTTGGTTTTCTGCCAGATAAAAAGGAGGATCTCGACCGTTACCGCGACGTGCTAGCTGGTGCCAGAGGCTAGTAGCATTGTAGCTAAGTTAGCCGACAGTCAACAGGCGTAGCAGGGCGTTGCTCAGAAAGAAGCGTTGTAGTATTTGAAAAAACTGATGTAATTATAGATCCATCGCTCAATGAGTGAGACAAAACAGCTAATGTACAAACCTTTAAACCATTGGCAGGTATTGTTCATTCAGCTACTGATTCAAAGGTTACATACCTATCGTACCGTCACTAAAGAGAAGAACTGACTCAATGGATACAATAAAAAGTACAAAGCTTTAAACAATATGTTGGTGGTGTATTTGATGGCAGACATCCATCAATAATGGCTTTTTTGAAGACTCAAACATTACAAGGTTTAATTTAGACTTTCTTTATCACACTGCATTTAGAAAAACTAAAGTAGGCCCTGCATCTATATCATTTTTATTATCGGTTTATATGATGACTATTTTTCCCTATTGATGATCAAGTCAATGAAAAAGGCCCATCGTAGCACCATATAGCCGTGATCATGTGACACTTACTACCCATTCTTGCTCTCATATAGACTGTTGCTCTTCTGATGTGGATGCTGCAGTTGGTCATAATGCGATTAATTGATCACCCCACCCAGAAGTGATGATTAGAAAAAGACAGGTCAAAATTTAAGTAAGGGGGAGAAGATATCCTGACTTCAAATGTCTAGGTTGGATTAAGGTTAAAAACACTGAATTCTTAATGTTCAGTAGTATAATACAGCACCGCTATTTTTATCATGACATTGTGGTAACTTCACAGATAATTCACAGATAACATTACCCAACTGTTTTCACTAGAGTGCCCATAAAACCTTTGATCTGTTATCGCAGCCCCAATCTAATCACAGTTGACATTTTGGTTCATCTTTTGTCACCAGGTCTCCCAGGCGGCTGCAGACCTTCAACAGTTTTGCATTCAGAACGCTTTGCAGGACCCTCTGCTCACCGGTGTGTCCTCCAGCACCAACCCTTTCAGGCCGCAGAAGGTCTGCTCCTTCTTGTGAAACCACTGTATTCATGGTAAGTCTGCAAGCCTGTTGATGCATTCAGATACACACATCCAGTTCAAGCGACATTTTTCTTAGCTTTGCAAAAGGTCTGAAGTGTAGCTGAAGAGCTGGTTCCCTTGAGTGAGGCAGGCGTTCCTTTCTGTGTCTTTTGGATCAAAATGTTCCAGTCTAAGGACTCTCATTCATTATATTAGGTCCTTTAACATAAAAGATAGTTGTTAAATATTGATAGTTCCTTCCACAACAAATGGAGACTCAAATTGGGGTTCTGAGTGAGAATGCTCTGACATGTCCAGCTCCTATTAAATCATTTTGAGAAATAATAAAGCATCTCTAATTGTGCAAATACTGTTGAACTTTGTTGAAATCCAGTGCTGTGTTGTCATTTATTGTCTCTGGTTGTATGTTTTGTTCTGCAGGCCTTCATTTCGATGCTACAGGGAAAAGTTGACCTCAACACTGCTCCTCATGCCAAGCCATTATACTGCCACGGGATTTCGAGTGTAGAACACATTTTCAGGAAGATGACCATCTATTTTCAGCCACAGTAGAAGAAAGGAGACAGTTTTATTTTTCATGGCACAGTGTGATTTTTGAGTAAATTATGGTGCCTTTTCTATTGTTCTATTTTAGTCATCACTGTTCTGGACTGTTTTGTATTTAATGAATAAAAAACATTCTTTCCTACTCAAAGGTTTTAGTGATATGTTTTTTTTCTGTTCTCTGCTCGTCAGCTGTTTGTCAGCACTGCGTGATGGACATAACTGCTTGTGAAAGGCAGCTGACAGAGTGCTGCCAGAGGTATTTTGGTCTATTCTAGATATAATCACAGAGGCAGCTGGGTTTTGGACCACGAAACAGACAAAATTAAGGTTACTTCTTGATACACTTGATTACATTTTCCTATGTTTTAAAGAAAACACAAGTTTAAAAAAAAACAACAATTTCTGTATTCAGTTACCTGATTTTTGGGCCCAGTTCCTCTGTTAGTTTTGCTAGACTTCCAAATTGAGTTTCGAAGGACCATAACAAGTGGGGGAAGAGTTCTCAATTTTTTTTTACTGATGTAAATTAGAAATACAACAAAATAAATTTTACTTAAAATTTAACATATTATGCGACAATAGGGTGTTAGTGGTGAAGATGCTACAGTGAACAGAGGTGTTACGGTGAGGATGCTACAGTAAAAAAGACTATATGAAGTGAAGTAAATACAGAAATATAGATCCTCGTGAAATATAAGATTTTTTTTTGTTTTTTATGCTATTGTTAATCGATATTTTAATGTTACTCTGATCAGATACTTGCATGTTTATCTGATGAGACAAATAAATATGACAAAATCACAATCAAAAATCGATGCATTGAACAGTGAAAAGGGGAAATATTGCCACTAATCCGAAATTAATGGCATCGAAATTCAGTATCGCGGAGCCATCCGCGGGGTTGTTTGAGTCTCGCGAGAAGTGAGCTAACGGATGCTAAAGATCCATGTGAACAACACTTCCATGAGCTCGGTGGGACGGACTGAACCCAGGTCGGTCTACTCGTACCGCTGCTTCGGCGGCTACAGCAGAGCTCGTAACTCACAACTGCCGCTCGACCAGCCGGATGTAATCGTGTTCGCCAGTTCGAAGAATGAATCATGGGACAGCGTTACTGTGGAAACGACGGTAACTTCTTTTGTTAACCTAGCATGTTAAATACAGTTAGCCGACACAACCAAGCGGTTAACGAGCCAACAGTGCGTGTCCGGTCAGGTCACGATAGATAGATTTGCCGCATGATACTGTCGTTGTTATCGTAACCGTTTCAGCCAGCTGCGGGGAAATGGTTTAACTGTACGTAAGGTTAACGGCTCATCCTGGTGCTCGCGCTCAATGATGCAACACTAGAGCCAGATTTAGCTTAACCGTTAGTTGTTTAGCTTCTGACTTAACGATTCTCATTATACGGTCAGGTGAACGAGCAGCAGTAGTTGAGTGGTTCAGTGATCTGCTGCATCTGAAAAGCGAGTCGCTTGACCGTGCATGCAACAGTGAACCACGGCTAGCAAAACCCCATGATGATGCTCCAGGACCGGTCAACACAGCTCCTCTGCCTCACAGCCAGCAGCGGCGTCCCCCTATTCACCCGGGGAGCCTCCAAACAACTGCCCTTCTCTGTCATCGGCTCCCTGAATGGTGTTCACATGTTTGGAGGTGGTCAGGGAGTGGTGTTGTCCTGCTGTGAGACTGAAGGCGGGGGGAGGGTCGTGTGGAGAGTTTTCCAGGACAGTGTGATGCTCATCGCTGTGATCGGAGGTGCACAAGGTGATGCAAGCAGCAGCAAAGAGGAGGAGATGCGCTTACAACGCCTCCTGGAGAATGTGTGGAACTGCATGGTGCTGGTGCTGGGGCAGGATGAGTTGGCCAACATGAGGAATGTGGAGAGGCTGAAGAGGGACTTGCGTTCCTGCTTCAGCCTCATCGACCAGCTCTTGGAGGAGAGACAGGAGGGCATCCTGGGCAACTTGACACACTGTGCTGATTCACTGCTGCCTCCAAACCCTGCTCTTCTTCAGGAGGCTGTGGATGGCTTTGCTCAGGCTGCAGACAGTGAGTTTGGTTGTCTCCTTGTCCACGGGCGAATAACAGCAGCAACTGAGAAGTGGTGGCGCCTAGCACCGCAAGAAGTTGTGCTGCTCTCTGCTTTGATCCGCTCCCTCTCGGCCTCTGGATCAGCTTCTTGTGATTACCCAGTTTTCCTTCCTCATGGCAGTCCTACCGTGGCACATCGCTTGCTCCGCTTCCAGCTGCTCCCGGGGGCAGATGTGTGTGTGCTGTGCGGCCCAACACCTTCTCTGCAGAGAGCCGAGAGTGGGCTGGTGTGTCGCTTCTGGTCACCCCTGGTAGAGACCCTGAGAGACTGCCTGGCTGTTGGAGAACGCTGTTTACCAGCATCTGTATCTCTGCGCCATGACGTGCTGGCACTTCTTCTCATCAACCGTGAAACACGTCGGTCAGTCTCCTGTGTGCGGACTCCCACTAATCATATACCCAGTGAGCCTCCTTTACCCACCAAGGCCCGCTGCTGGGAGCTGCTGAAGCTGTTCTATATCTTCAGCACGACACATTACTTCAGCCAGGAAGATGCGCTGTGTCCCCCCCCAGAGGAGAGGGCTCAGGGAGGCAACACTGAAGACTTTGTTCTTGGATTCTCACACCAGCCGCTACAGTGCTACCTAGTTACAGAGGAGTGCAAAAGCTACGGGCTTCAGACGGCACAGCATCAGCTCTTCCTGCTTATCCCATCCTCAGTCCCCACCTTTGCACTGCGCACAGTGGCCACCCAGACTCTCTCTGATATAGTTGCAGTCACTCGTTTTTGATTAAAGAGTTCATTTTTCTATAACAACTCAATTTAGAGTAAATCTACAATATATCACCTCATAATATGTGAATTAACAGGTGAATAGCCGTTCACCTGTCACGTGAATTCACTACTGATATTTTTTCATTTCCTGGTATCTTTACTAATGACTGCAAACATATTATTACATGTTGACACACAGTTTTACAATAGAAGCGTAAAAACAACTTCCATCTGTTCATCTTTTATGAACACAGTGATTAGCTGACTCATAAGACCTGTTCAGTAGAGAAACACTTTGCCGTTACTCTGGTATGGAGTATATGCCATACCAGAGTGAAACCCCTCGGCTTTGTTTTGCATTTAAGTGAAAAGTCACTGTCTCACAATTGTGTCTAACTTCACTGGCTTCAAGGCCAAACTGTCACAGCAATGAAGGCTGGATAGATAACAGTTTAAATTCTTTTGGCTTGCTGAATACTAACGTTATCACAAGGTTGCACTGTATCTTAAATTGTATTAGAGGATTCTGTGAAAATGTTACACTGGGATAAGTAAGTGCCTACTGTTCATCGTTATGACACTTTTGCCACTTTAATGATTTAGCCTTGAAATAATTTATTTGTCTGCTTTAGTTCTGATCCTAAATATAGTTGGTTACTTTCTATGGGTCTTTGTATCACTGAGTGATTTCTTCCCATTTTTCACAGCTGATGTGATAATGATAATGTGCTGCAAATAAGATCATAAAAACCACTTCCTAAAAATGTGGTTTTAATATCAGTTTCAATTCAAACAGCTTGTCAGTGAACAACAGTAATGTTTATACAGTGTTTTATTCATATCTTGGCCAGTGTCTTGATAGCTGACTAATACTGTCTAACATCTGTTAGACAGTATGGACCAAGTGGACTGCAAAGTGTATTTAACTTAGAATGATAAAAGCCATAAAATGATGTGCTAGGAAAGAAAGCTGAATTTCAAAAATGTCATAAAACACTACAATAATAGTGTAGTAATAGACTATTGATAAAACAGGCACATGCCATTATTTGATGAGCTCCTGGGCATGATAATTGCTGTGTTTTTGTCTTGTTTTTATCTGCACTGGTGATTTCAAGAACCCTATTGCTCTTTCACTTTTCAGTGTGAAGGCAGAGTTTCACTGAAAGTCAAACTGAAGATCAGTAACATCCCAGTAAGTAGTTTCAAATCCCGGTTTTCATTAGATGCTCTGCTCTTTATGTTGACTTGTGTAGATGTAGAGGTAACTGTGAGTGAGGCTGTCATGGGAGCAGGACCAGTCATGTGAAATTTGAACCTGCTAGTAGACCACCAACAAAGGCCTGGGCAACTGTGAAACAATACATTTAACAGGAATACTCCAGAAAGTTTGTTTTCTTGTATTTAAGCCATTTGTAATCTGACTTTTTTTTCTGATGAGCAGGTATGATACAAACTTTATTAAAGTAATTTGCATCAGACCACCTCAGCATACGGTGGAAACAAGCCCAGTCCAGATAGGAGGAGCTTTCAGCATTATTTTCTTCACCTAGTCCCCTTCAGAGTCTCCACCCAAACCGCATGGAGCGCCCAGCACAAAAAAAAAAGTGAGGCGCGGTGCGGTGCGGTGCAGTAGGCTCTTTTTGGAAGTTGGATATTGCTCCTGTTCGCTGGTTATATATCACTCTGAGCCAGCAGGTCTGTAGTCCAAAGCAGTTTAGACCCAGTAACCGGAGAACCGACCCTGACTGACAGCCTCACGGTGCGTGGGATACAGGAGAAGAGGGGGGTGGGATAACGGTGGACATGTAGCCACACCAAGGGGGAGGGATACGCTCGCTCGCTGCTGGTAGCGTTGCCATGAGCGCGGGGAACGTACCCCCAAAAATTCAGAGGGAAAAGTTTAGTCGGTGTGTTTGTGGGTGCAGGCGGGCTCCCGAGGGACCTCCCTGGGACTCTGTTTTTAATATTATCGACGTCCCATGAGCACTATCACCTCCGTAAGGTTCAAAGGTCTGAACGCTTAGTCATTTTTAGGTGCGCGACGGCGGCGTCTACTTGCACAACTTTGATTTCGCTGCTCGGGTGTAGCAACCGGCGCCGCTCAGGTCTTCTGTCGAACCGCAGAGGGTTTTTTAAAAAAAGTTGCTCCACTTGTTGAAAGCAGTATCGTGCAACATGTCAGCCTCACGGATGCATTTGCTATCACCCAGAACCGTCGGACTTTTGAGCCGGGGCCGAAACGAGTTGTTAGCCGGTAGCGGCGGAGCGCGGCGGCTCTGCGGTTCCTCTGGGGTCCGCTCACTGACCTGTCCCCCTCTGTCCTCCTCCTCCTCTCCCGCCAGAGCCTTATCGAGTCTGAGTGCGACGCGGCGTGGGCTCCCCAAAGAGAAAATGTCTGAAAACGGAGTAGTTCACCGGGCCAAAGTGCTGACCATCGACAACATGAACCCCACGGTGAAGAAGGTGGAGTACGCCGTGAGGGGGCCCATCGTGCAGCGGGCCGTGGAGCTGGAGAGGGAGCTCTCCGAGGTTTGTATAACAGGGTCGGTGTGAATAGCACCTGAAGCCTCAGTTACATCAGATCTCTCACACTTCTCATCTCTGTGCATGCTAAGTACATTATGTGCCATCAGGCTGGCATTGCATCAGCTCACTATAGGTTGTTTGTACTGTTGAGTCTATGGCAGTGTACCTTTTTTGCAGAAGAAACAGAAGAAAATGGATTTTAACAGACAGGCATAAACTTTCTAAGAGTCTTTTGATATGTGAATCAGATGACTGGAAAATTGATAAATCATCCAGGATTTGCCTCAATGATTCCCCGAGTCTCTTTTAACCTCCAGTTTAAATACTTCTTTTAAAATTACATGGAAGCTTTGACGCAATTAAAGGGGACCCTTCATGCTTATTTGCTGCTAATGAAAGCTTGTGTTTTCTGTCTTGGCACAAATTCAGTCTGTGCCTTTCATTACTTGTAACTGCAGATTAGTAGGTTTCCTTTCCTAATTATGTTATCATCATCGCAGTCTTAAAATTATCCTGTAGGAGATTTCTGTGTCATCAACTTGGCAGGTTGTTTACCCTGCCTTGTATCAAAGTCCATCAGTTAGTCAGTGATTCCTGAGAAAGTTGATCATATCAGACAATTTGTAGGGCCGGTATGATCCAGATAATGTGCTCTCTGCCCACAAAAGTTCCTCATCTCTTTTTGGCACAGTCCTCTGTGTTAATCTCTCTAACTCATGGTTTTTTTTTGGAAGTCACATTCTTTGCTTTTTCACCCTGTCATGTTTTTTAAATCTCAGTTGCTCATGCAAAGAGGGAGAGAGGTGAAGGTCCATAGTCTGAATCACTGCAGTGTTTTTTCTGTCCAGTCTGGTTGTACCAACGTCTTTCACTGTCTGATGACCCAGTGATAAAATGTGTCAGTCAACCTATGAAAATTCATAATGACCGAGATATCAAACCGTCCAACCTGGCGAAACACAAACACAGTGATTGTCCTGTTGAAGGTGTAAAGAATGCCAGGATGTATTCTACTTTGCTCCTTTCTCTAGCATTTTGATTGCATGAGATAAGGTAGTCTTGTTTTAGATCCAAGATGTCACAGCTCCCTTTGAAGTTACTGCAGCTGCTGAGCCAGGTCATTTGTGCATTCCTCTTTTTTTAAGCACTATCTGATCCCTTCCTCTGGCGCTGTTTATGGTGATGTGGCAACCAGCTGTTAGTGTACCGAGTGCAGTCTGGTGTGAAAACTGTCCTCTCTTGAGTGCTTTGCTCAGGAAGGGATGAGTATGCGAACAGGTTCTTGCGCAGGTGAAATGCTGGGTGGCATGGGGCTGCGGGGGCTGTAATGACAGCGGCGACCTTTTTAACCAGATGGTTCACCGGTATCAAAGATTTTATGCTCTGCTTGTTCTGATCAGTGCTTATTTGCAGCCGACCCTCTCTCTGTAGGATATTTATTTTCCTCTCAATTGTACGAGAGGCTGAGTCAGCATTATCAAGCCAGTGTTTAGATGTTCAGAAAGCGGAAGAAATTGCAAACCCAGCCAAGATGTTAAGGGATGGGGGGGAAATTTCAGAGAAGCAGTAAGATAATTACCATACTCATGATAGCTGCTAACAGATCTTTATTCATCGCATTTCCCTTTAAGACAGGAGAAGCACTGTTGGTTCTTTTATTAACTGCACATTTTCAACAGCAGGAGACAGCACTTAGTTAAAAGGGAAAAATGTACCGTAAATTACCAGCCACAGTCTGAGAGCTGAGATTCTGTAGACATTTAACTGTTGTTCTAAGTTTCGTCAAAACACATTCCTCTTCATTTTGCGGGCTCCTCCTTTTCCAAGTTGCTGTGGTAGATGGTGTTGTGTTACTTTGGGAAACAGGCCACAGTGGTATTACCTCTTTTGTCCGGGGAATTAAATACACAAATGCACGCTGTGATCCTCTACTCCTGTTTCCAACACACCTTGTTCTTAGGAAGTGAGGTCTCTGCTCTTCTCTTACAGTACAAGCAAGGCATTGTTCTTGATTTCTTTTCCTCTAACACTAAAGATGGGCTGTTCACAGCAGAGAGCAGAACCAGACCAACACGGAGCCAACTGAGTGCACCAGTTAACAAGTACACAGATAAAGGCTTCATGCAGTTATTACTTTGTGGTCTTTGTTTTTGTCCTAATGAGCAGCTAGCTGATGGTGAATGGGAACCTTTTGAGACAGTTACTGTCAGGACAGACAATGGACACACAGAACTTCATGGAGGAGCCAAAGTTTTTGTCAGATTCTTTCCACACATTGTGCCAGAATGAAATGTGATATGCAAACTTTTGTAATGATTTGCATTATAGAGGCCATGCTGAGTTTGCATTGGTCTGAGTATTGGATGTCTGTGGTATTGACTGGTGGAAAAATATTGAATGATGAATTAATGAAGTCTTTGCTGTAGTTCCTAGGGAGCAAAAGAAGTACTGCATCATCTCTGCATCGAGAGCATAGTTTCTCCTTCTGCTAGAACTTTAGCAGTGTTTCTTGAACTGTTTATCAGTGATGGAAGACAAAAAGCTTTCTAGTCTGGCTTTTCTAGTCTGTTCTCAAAAGCAGAGGTCAGTTTGTTTCTATAAGGTCTTTGTTGTGAATAGGCGGCACTTTTGACCTAGGGGTGTTATTCATCTTGTATTATGTTATTGGTCGAGCCAGAGAGACGCCTCTTATGTGTGACCAATGAGAGAGCCAGAGGCTCACGCGCTCTAAAATCTGAAGCCTGAATTGGATAAATCAAACAAACAAGCTGCTTTTATTTCTGCAGGGTGCGAGCGTGCATTCCCACATGTGGCCTCTCTGCAGTTTCACGCTGTTCCGAACATCTGGTGTTAACAGCATGTATGTGTGCGCTTGTGTTTGTGCACGTGTTTGCCTGCATCGCTGTTTGTCCTCTGTCAGTGATCTCAGTTGCTCAAGATAGTGTGTTTCTGAAATGTTACATTGTCCTGTAACAGTAAAGTTGATACATTGGTTTTGACAGTATCTTCTCCCTAAGTATTTATTTGCTTTCAGTTCACTGCTGTGTTGCTGTCATAAATTCAGCTTTTTCTCAAACCACTTAAAATGAGGTTAAAGACGTATCTGTGTTTATGGGTCAGAGAGTTAGTGGTATCAGTATGATAAGGTGGATTGCGCAGGTTGAAATTTTGTTTCTTTGTTTGCACATGCTATCAGTGTCAAGGTTGTAAATGCACAGAATGATTTTCCCCAAATGGCCCCTATCCCTGGTACAGTGTAGTGTAAGCCTCCTAAAACACCCAGTACCCCATGTAGAATAGATGTATAAATCTCTGCATTTCTGTCAGTTAATAATTATACTTGGATATTAGAGAGTAGCAGTAAGTGTGCATGAGAAAGATATGGAAAATTACCATAGAAAGTGAACAGCTGACACCATCACTTCGAAATACTCTGACAGAGACAATTTCATGACAAATCTGGAAATGACTCTCTGTAGTAAACCTGCGTGTTTGAGTAAACAGCAGCTGCAGTGTGCTCAGCCTCTTGCGGCTTAAATGTTTACGGAAAAAACTGAATGTGTTTTATGCTTGCGTCAAGGTTGTTGAGGTGCAGTGGGGGGCTCTCAGCCAAAACCCATTTTTAGTTGGACATTGTTAAAGACCAGACACTGTAAAATTCAGAAAAGGAAAATAACTAGTATGCAAAGTGAATCAATGCTCTTACTTGTTATCCATTATTAAGATGTGTAATCATTTCTCTGTGCTGTGTTTATGTTCTACAGGGAATGAAGAAGCCATTTGCTGAGGTCATCAAGGCCAACATTGGTGACGCGCATGCTATGGGACAGCAGCCAATCACTTTCTTTCGACAGGTCTGCTGCAATCCACCACCACCAACCACCAACCACCCCCACAACCTCATCTAACCCCATCTAAATATAGCGCCTGCCCTGTGACTTCTGAATGACTAAAAAACTAATTTCATCCTCCTTAGATAAGTTGTTGTCATTCAGTCTTATGCTGTAATGGGTGGAGGATTTCACATTCTGCCCCTTCCACCCTTTGTACTCACCCCTCCCTTTGTTTCAAGGTCTTGGCTCTATGCTCCTACCCTGAACTACTGAATGACAGCGCATTCCCAGAGGATGCTAAAAGTAGAGCACACCGCATTCTCCAGTCCTGTGGAGGGAACAGTATGGGTGTGTATGAGATTGACAGCGTTTTGCGTAAACACAAGCAAGTTGGATGTAACTCCTGGCTGCCTATTATCACCTCTTCTCTCACATGATGTGTTAAATGATGCTTTCTGGTGGTGTGCTGTTGTGTTTAAGCTCAAAGTCGTCTCCGTATGAATCTCCCTCAGGCTCCTACAGTGCCAGTCAGGGCATAGACTCTGTGCGTCAGGATGTGGCCCGCTACATTGAGCGAAGGGATGGCGGTGTTCACTGCGACCCAGACGACATTTACCTCACCACGGGGGCCAGCGACGGCATTGTGGTACAGAGCACCTCTTATTTGGACTTTATGACTTTGTGTCTCCCCCTAAATCATACGTCTAAGTAAAATTAATGCAATCAGTCATGTCATGAAGGTTGTAATGTTCAGTTTCTGCCTCAGAAAATAATTATGGTCAACTATATAACAAAAACACCTCTGTATAAATCAAATACAGCATTAACTCATGTCTGTCCCCACCCCTCCCTGTCAGACCATGCTGAAGCTGCTGGTGTGTGGTGAGGGTGCGGCCCGTACAGGCGTTATGATCTCCATACCTCAGTACCCGCTGTATTCGGCTGCGTTGGCTGAACTCGGCGCCGTGCAGATCAACTATTACCTGAACGAAGAAAAGTGCTGGAGCATGGACATCAGCGAGCTGCAGCGCGCCCTGGACGAAGCTCGGCAGTACTGCAACCCTCGAGCCCTGTGCATCATCAACCCCGGAAACCCCACCGGTAAACTTCCCTTCAATTATTCTGCCAAAATTAATATTATTAACGTGTCAAGTTCGATTACTGTAGATTAAATCTCCCTACGTAGCGTATAATTGTTACATTATACGCTCTGTGGTTTTACTTTGTTGGTGACAGATTTCATGCGCTCCCCAAAGTGAAGCCACTAGATGGCAGCAAATAGACGTAACTACCTGCTTGGTCACCATTTCAAAGGCTTCTGCATAATGAGCCTCCGATTCTCTCACAGGTCAGGTTCAGAGCAGAGAGTGCATTGAAGATGTAATCCGCTTCGCAGCAAAGGAACGTCTCTTCCTCATGGCTGATGAGGTATGGTCTCTGCATATCTTTTTAACATCTGCCAGCTCTCTTGTTCCCTTCACCCTTCGAGATGTCTCATTCTGTCTCCGTCACCCAGGTGTACCAGGACAACGTGTACGCCGACGGCTGCCAGTTCCACTCTTTTAAGAAGGTGCTGTTTGAGATGGGCCCAGAGTACTCAAATACCGTGGAGCTGGCATCGTTCCACTCCACTTCAAAGTGTTACATGGGAGAGTAAGTCATCTCACTTTCATGCTTTGATAAATCCATCAGACCTTGCGACCACAACGTTGACGAGTTCTGTGTGTGTTTGTTGTCATACATACATTTTCTGCACCGCTATGTCACATCATAATGTTTTTGTCCTCTTCTTAGGTGTGGCTTCCGTGGTGGCTACATGGAGATCATCAACATGGACGATGATGTGAAGGCGCAGCTGACCAAACTGGTGTCGGTCCGTCTGTGTCCTCCTGTTCCTGGTCAGGCTCTGATGGACCTGGTGGTCAACCCTCCACAGCCTGGGGAGCCGTCATATGACACCTTCATCAAGGTGCAGTTTATAATACTACAGCCTTCATTATTTACAGATAATCAGTTCACCAGTACCGTTTATAACCTAATTAAACACAGTATGTTGTGATTTGTGAATTATCAGAACACTGACACCAGTGAGATTACACATTCTTTTTGCAATTGTATTTTCAATGCAGTGCCATTGCTAATGGATTTTGTATAGTCTTTTTTTTTTTTTTTTGCTTTGATTGGCCATTTTGTTTCAGCTGTTAAAGTGGCTTACATTGTATGCATATTGCTACACTCAGTTTTATCTCAAATCTGTGAATCTGAAATCACTTTGTCACACAGTGATATATGTCTCATTATATTTCTCTTTGAAGAATTTGTTTGCCATTGTTGCTGTTACTCGAACATTTCCATGGTCAGTGCATCAACCAGCTGCTTTGGGGAGTGTGTATATATAGATTACTAATGAAACCCTGTAAAAGTCATGACCTTTTATTAGTGTGAAAAATAATTATTGTGTGCGAAACGATTCATATGATCTGTTTGCAATTATTGTACAGTGTTTGACATGGACTTTGATCCGTCTAGTGGAACTCACTGCAGTTTGGAGGATTTCAAGCAGAAAACTTCATTTAAACAGGCCAGAGACAGAGTGGGCTATTATTTCATTTACAACCAATAATATACGCCAGGGGGCAACTTAACAGTGCTGAAACATAACCCTCTCCACAATTGGTCATTTTCAAACAGCTTTAGGACTTTGAAATGCCATTTCCTGTGGTTAAGATTCCAGACCACCTTGAGCCTGATAAGATGGGGTATTGTTAGATGAGATGGATGTTTCTGGTGCAGTCAATCACAGGCATCGCAAATGTAGTTGCCAGTGGTTTCTGATTCTTATAACGTCTCTCTTTGGTTTAATCTATTTTTCTCTCTATCCTCTTTCTTCTCTCTCTCTCTCTCTCTCTTTCTCTCCCCACACCCAGGAGCGCACAGCCACCCTAAGTGCCTTAGCAGAGAAGGCCAAACTCACCGAGCAAGTTCTCAATACCGTGCAAGGCATCAGCTGCAATCCTGTGCAGGGTGCCATGTACTCCTTCCCGTGCATAACTATCCCTGAAAAAGCCATCAAAGAGGCCATGGTAAGTCCTTAACCTTTTTAGAAACATTTTAGTGAATCAGTTTGTCTGTATTTTTGATTCAAGGGCACTGATCATGACAGGAATAAAATACATATATTTATATACATAACCTCTATAGTCCTCAAATCAAATTATATAACCAATTCTTTCACATGCTATTTCTCTTTATGGTATCAACATGCATTGATCCACAACACTCATGTTCCCCTACCAACATCAGGGCCTCAATTCAATTACATTTGGGACACAATGCAAGTAGAGACAACCGACATCTCACTTTCTGCACTGTGCTGGATTAAATAACACTTTAACCAGGTTCACACTATATCCACCTCCCTTTGCTAAAGGGAACAAATGATTTCCAATAGCCCGTGGTTTCAAGCCTGTCCCGTGGTTGACTGCCCAGTAGGAATTTCAGCGAGGGTGGATGAGCCCGCTGAGAATCTGATTAGCCTTAGAGAGGATAAGGTCAGAGTAAACCTTGACCCCCTGACACCTGATCAATCCCAGTGACTGTCCTCACCATCCTGATCACACAGTTGTAGTATGCCTGTGTCTTGTTCTTGGCTGTGCTTTTCCACCAAAACACTGTGTGAACCCTTACAAACAGAACATTTCTAAGAAGTATGATGTCGTTTTAGTGTCAACATTACCACCAACACAGCCCTTTTACACTTCAGCTTGTCCTTTATCACTTCAAAAAGTTCCACAGAAGTTTGGATCCTGAGGATATACTTCAGATTAATTTTACCTCAAAGTATTGCTCACCTCCTTTTCATTTTTTTGGTTCCTATCAACCTTCAGATTCCCTTTTTACAGCTGAAAAGATGTCCTTATGTCCTGCCTCAAAGCCGAAGGCCGTTTTTCCTGAAGTAACTGTGAAACACAAAAGGATTAAACTGTTACCATGAAAGTATGGAGCACATTTATTAAAATTGTAAAAAATAATTTGAAAATGAAGAGCTTTTACAGAGATCATCCAGAAACGTAGCACTGAATAATAAATCATGATTACTCATGGACGTACAGGGCGGTTTGTTA
>OMNW01014831.1:31314-47144 GCA_900303245.1 Selene dorsalis
AGGTCCGCCCGGAGAGAGAGGTGTACCGGGCCCCCCGGGAGCACCCGGAGTACCCGGAATAAATGGGCCCAACGGTGCCATCAGCGCTGCCACTTACAACACAGTCCCAAAGATTGCGTTTTATGCAGGACTGAAAAAGCAGCATGAGGGATACGAAGTGCTGAAATTCGACGACGTGGTCACAAATCTTGGAAACCACTATGATCCCGCCACAGGGAAATTCACCTGCTCGATACCGGGGATTTACTTCTTTGTTTACCATGTGTTGATGCGGGGCGGAGATGGAACCAGCATGTGGGCTGACCTCTGTAAGAACAATCAGGTATGACGCTCCACGGTGTAGTTATGTAACAATAGTTTTACTCACTCACCATTTCGTGGTGTTGTTGTGCCATACAAAGCCAAAGATGCACTAATTATAGGAGCAAATTTTAATTCCCACATTTTTACGCACAGGTTTTACGCATGGCTGTGCACTGCAAGAATACATGCCCTGCACACTTTGAAGTTTAAACAAAAAAGAAGAGTTATTTGAGGGTTATTTTAAGGCTGAAATGAAACAGACGAGTTGACTGCAAGTGATGGAGCTGTCCGCACCTGTGCTGTCAAAATAAAAGACTCGTTTCACCACCACAAATCACACCTTTGTCTTCCAGGTGAGAGCCAGTGCCATCGCCCAGGACGCCGACCAGAACTACGACTACGCCAGCAACAGTGTGGTCCTGCACCTCGAGCCCGGGGACGAGATATACATCAAGCTGGACGGCGGGAAGGCACACGGGGGGAACAACAACAAGTACAGCACCTTCTCCGGCTTCATGTTGTACGCTGATTGAAAAGCGGAAGAGATCTGGTGAGGGAGGGGGATCTGCTCTGCATATAGCTTGCTTCATCGCTCGGTCTCTCAGTTCAGTGTCAGATGGATTATTAGAGACAGAGCTCAACATCTCCATATTGCAAAAAGAGTGGAGGAAGATGTGGAGGAGGTCATGCGGGGAAAAAAAAAGAAGACAAGTACTGTACTTTGCAATAGCGATGCGTTCAGTGTCATTACAGGATAGTGATAGGCTAATGAATTTTACTTTGTACAGCGTTGACTTGTACCCTTGTCAGGTTGATTAGTGCACATGAATGAACTCGAGCTTCACAAATTAAGTTTGCTGATATGTGAAACATACTGTAGCTGCCGTGGTTAACACATACTGAGTGAATGTAGATTAAAAGTCCAACTTACTGACTTTTAATACTGAAGCATAGATGCTAAAATGATAGTCACATAATCACCACTCTGTTCACAGTGTTGCTAGTCTATGCGTGTGCTTTATTTCTCAAATATGTGATAGTAGTTGCACTCTGGGTGAAGATGTTCAAAGATGTAGTGATGCATGATTATCAAAAATTTTGACAGTTTAACTCTGTGCAGCATAAAAGAAAAGAAAAAAGACTTTAAAAGAGCAGTAGAAATCTGTAGAAAAAAAAAAAGAAAAAAGAAAAAAGGGCCATTCTGATGTTCATAATGAAGCACTGCCACAAACTGATCACCGCAACTCATTTTTCTCGTCGGTCTCAACATGACAGCTGGTTGGGGCAACAGGGTGGTCGGATAGTTAGTCACCGTCAGAAACCTGGACAGTCACATGGACAGAAATGTTTCCTCAAGATCAACAACACTCATCGATCTGCCCACTGATTGTTTAACCCCCTCCCCTCCCTGATAAAAGACTGTCGGCTAGAATGTAAAATACAGTGTAAAATGAAATCATCTGGCTCACTCTTTTGTCACCCTCGCTGGAAAATTAATCAAAGTTATATAGTTTTTCACGGTGCACCAGTCAGCTGTGGCAATCATGCCATTGATCATGTGGTGAAGTCACCCTGTGAAGCCACCTGTTTCCCAGGTGAGAGGAGAACGTGTCCTTCATCTGGACCTGCCAGACAGCCAGCCTCCCATAGACACCCAGGCACCCACTGAGGGGCAACAGGACAACTCATCTAACACAGCTGCAATGTGTCGAGAGCAGAGCAGCATACTGATTACTAAAAACCCTCATTATTTCCCCTCCGTACAGCGTGTTTGCAGAAATGTCACAAATACAAAGATGGCAGCAACGACACTGACATTGCAATTGAAAAATCACTTAGCACCATATTTGTCAGCACCGTTGTAGACAATACCTCCACAGAATGGGAAAATTTGTCTTGGATTGTTTTCACATCTCGGCAGGAAAGGTGTTTTTTGTTTTGTTTTGTTTTTTTAAATTGTGGCATTAATGGGACCAAAATAAGACTGCTAATGAGAAGCACTGTGATCCTGAGAGGCTCCTTTATATAATTTGCTTACAAAATGAATAATGTATAATCACAATTTTCAATTAAGTTTTAATCAATAAGGCTCTCTGTATAAACTCTTCCAGCTGGATGAAACCACGGCCTGTAATTATTCTCCATTGAAAAGATAAAGTTACAAAACATTTTGCTTTGCTGAAAAATTTAAGAACATTGACATTTAAGACAAAGATGCTGTGAGCTTATTGGTTTTAGGGGCCCAAATGCACATTCATGACTCACTTTGGACTGTAATTATTGCAAAGATCCAAAAATTAATAATTGTTCATTCATCATGTGAAGATAAACGCTACATCGAAACGCCCGCCTCCCGTCTCTTCTTATCTTATTTGAAGGTCAGCCAGTGTTTTGGGTTGTCAATGAGTATCTTATCCACCTGGTTCTGCGAGATGCCCCTCGTCAGCATCTTCGGCACAATGTTCTTCAGGATGTGAGAGTAGCCGTGGCCTCCGTACTTGGTCAGGCGGTTCTTGGTGTGGATGTCGTGCGCGATCACAATCTTGTCCTCGTAGCCTTCTTTTACCAGGAACGCCAAGCTGAACACACACAAAGAAATTTGTTGAAAAAAAGAAAAAACAAAGAAGGAGAGGCCTTCAACAACACATATCTGATAGTTTTACGCTTGAACATGTGTCATTTGCCAATTGGCCTTCATGTGTTACTAAATCTAGCGGGTGTGCGTGTGCAAACAAAATTCTGGCCAGAATGTGAATATCTCAAGTGACGCAACTCAGTCATCACAGTTGACACACACTCCTCTCTGCTCTGTGGTGGGAGATCAGTGTCTCACAGTTTCTATCAATAAGCTGTAGGATACACACTTTCTCTCCACAGGGGGTTAAACACAAGAACTACATTTTTGTCCAGATAAAATACACACTGACATAATATGTGCTCGACTTGAAAAAAATATGAAGCGATTCTCTTGAACTATAGTGAAATGAAATTAGTGTCATTTGGGGACACATCAGCTTGTCTGTAGTAGTGATGGGTCTGATCACAGAAGTCATTTTGAAAAGACATGTTTGACTCTGAATGGTGACACTCACGCTTTGACTCTCTGGCTGTCACTGGGCATGTCCAGCTCCAGGTTATATGGGTAGTTCAGCATCTCCGTCCCAAACAGATCGTACTCCAGGTAACTGCCCAGTTTAGCAAACTCAAGCAGTTCACCCTCATCAAATATGGTCCTGCAGGGGGACACCAGAAAGAGGATAAATATGCTAAATATCTTGTAAGATGTTTTTTTTTTAAAATTCAGTATCCTAATCATACAAAGTACGAGGGACGCCGTAACAGTGACTCAGCAATTCTGTTGTGTAAAAACAACACTTTTTCACTTTTTAAAGAGGAACTATGCAGGATTTTTACTTTAATTATTCTACATTTTTACTTTAATTAAACAGCTTCAGAGGAATTGTGATGGGTTAAATAAATGACTTGTAACTTGTTACAGGGAGAATGGAGGCTCTCTGTCTTCCACCTAGCGTCTCTTGGCTGAAAATCAATCGTTTAAGATCAGTGCCTCCGCCCCGGTGTCTCAGCTCTCATCTAGGCGGCACCGCGACACAAACGCGCCCCGTAACCCGTAATCTCTTGTTTATGACAGATAAGACTACACAAATATACACAATGTAACGCGTATATGATAAATAACGTTATCCACCGCTATCCAAAACAAATGCACATGGCTGGGAGGAGAGTTAGCAAAACAGCGGAAAAGCAACTGGAAATGCGTAGTTGCCCTTTAAATTGGAACACAAGAAAACATCAGTTTAAACAACATGTGTGTACAGAGGACACAGATTCCCGCTGTTTTATGGTAAACGTAAATTACAGTGCAGCTCCAAAAATGTTTTCAGTGATGTTATGGGAGTAGACGAATAAGGAAAAAATTGCAAATTTGTTGTTAATCTAACAGAATTTCTCATAACTGCTGTTTTCTTCCAGCACATAAATATGTAAATTCATGCAGAGATGTGCTGAAACCTATAAAAAATCAAGTCTAACATTTATTCATAATAAAACCAAAGAGAAAAACAAACTCTATGGTTACAAGTAGCAATATGACAAAAGGACCAGGGGATGTGGACAATGCGGCTTCAACTCTGAGACTTAAAAGAGTATAAAAATAAAAAGTGTATTTTAAAAAAGTTTACTACACAGTCAGTTAAATCTTTTCATTAATTTAAAATGCAGTCAGGGATGTCTCACCTGTCCAGGTGAGACATGACAGTTTTGCTGATGTCACCACCAGCCTCCTGGAGAATCCGGACAACTTCAGCCGGAGCGGCGGGGTTTCTGCCGGGATGGATGATGACGGGGCAACCGAGCTGAGCCTGAGCGTGAGCCGTGGCCCTCAGCACCTTCTTTTCGCTGTCTGTGATGGGCCAGCCGGTTCCGATCTCTCCGATCACACCACAGCGGATGTCTGTGCCGTCCGCACCGTGGAGCACCTCGCTGACGATGATGTCTGTGAGCTGATGCACAGAAAATCAGGAGTTAATTAAACATGAAAACATTGTATGAATGTGACACGTTTCTGATTTCTCTGTTTCGTCTCTTAATTCAAGCTCGATGCGTTCTTCCTATCTTATGACTGAAACTTACAGCATCGTATTCCATTCATTTTCATTTATTTATTTTAACTAAGGAATACGCTGAGGTAGAGAACTCACTTACAATGTAGCAGAGCAAACAGTGATAAGTTAAAATGTGTTAGACACAAGAAACAAGAATGTTGAGCTTACACATTAAAGTGTCAGGAAACACAAACACAATAAAGTCAGGTGTCAATAAATAAAAACAATAAAAGCCACAGAACAGATAAAAACCTTATCAATAACTAGAATATGAAGCTTCTTGAACTAGTTTCAAGCTTCCTGACAAAAGTGTGTAGGAGACGAGCTGTAGCTTCACTTGGTGTCAGACTGGGCCACACCTTCTCCACACTCATTTTCTTGGTGGCTTCGGTGTGGGTGCAGTCCACATAGTACCCTGCTCCTGCAATGACGTGGACCCCGGTGTCCTTGGCCAACTTCCGGAGAGTGGGCAGGTCCCGGTCGATGCCCGTGGTGGTGTTCTCCACTATGGTACCCCCACCCGCCTTCCTGTAGACCAGCAGCTCGTCCCGCACGGCGCTGGTCTCCTGCTGCAGGAGCAGGTTCTCGTGGCAGCTGTAGGGGTTCTGTCTCAGCCAGTGCATGTGCTGCATCTGGAAAGGGTTCTCCGCCACCGCCTCGTCACCCGGGGGAGGAGGGAAGTAGCAGCACTCGAAGCTCATGGTCAGGTGCTCGTGGGTCATTGTGCGGCCCAGCTGGTCCGGATCCACCAGACCCAGGACAGTCTGGACCTTTCCACTCAACTCTGACATGATGCTGCCACAACCTGAGTGGACACAGATCAATGATTTATTTACAGCTGAAACAAATGCCACACATGGTAAGGCTCTAGCAGGTCATTACAACAGGGGGGGGTGTTTGAGGAAATAAACTGACAACTCATTGACCAGGGTGACGTCACAGCCAGTGCAGGACACAGACCTTTGAACTGGAAAGTGCAAATTGCAAATCCTCATAAAAACCTACGTCTAACCAAAGGTTTATTTAATCTAATGTTCCCCCTTTTACTCAATTTGCTCTGTTTTGCAAGATATGAGCAACTGCTGCAGCTCAGCAGCAGTGCACTAGCAAACAGCTGCGTTTTCTGAAAGCGCAACATGAAACTAAAAGAAGAGAAAAGTTGGAGGAACAGCACGAGTGAGACCAACATTTTCACCAGTTTAAACTCCGACGTGTTTCCACTGTTTCCACTCCTGAAACACACTTCTGACCTTGTTCCGGCTTTTATCGGTCCGCTGCTTCGTCTCCTGCAAAAGTCCACAGACTGTTATCCGCCGCTCACAGATTAGCACGGTAACATCGCGACAGGTGCAGACAACGCGAGAGTTTCAACAGTTGGACTGTTTATTTGATTATATTATAATATATTTTATTTTCTAATCCAAACAAGCTGGAATAAATCTTTTCTTTTTTTTTCTTTTTTTTAAAATTTAAATTTAAATACAAATTCCTTATTTCTAGTTCATTTCAGTAGACACTCTGCCTGTCATACCCTTTGTCAACCCACTCTTAAAAAGTTACAAACTAACTAACATTAGTCATTCTGATTTTTTTTATTTTAAATGTTTAATTGTTTGATAAGATCTGGTCTGAAAATATTTTGAATAATAAAGTTTTTGAAGAAAAGAAAAAAGCTTCCTGTTTCTGTATGTCATGTGTTAGTAAACTAGCCAATCAGTGATGAGTAGGCCTTAGCCTGAGGTACAGCCAGAGGAAAAGCCATGGATCTATGAGATCAGGAGGTTACTGTAACTGTACTTTAAGGAAGCACATGATACTACTTGTATAAACATACATATGTAAATCTTTTTTTCACTGAATTACCTCAAATATACCCTACAATATAAATTAACATTACAACATTACAATAATTTGATAAAGCCATTGATGAAGGTTGAGTTTCTGACATTTTAATAGGCAAAATGTTAGAAAATCATCTGGACCTTTAAATATTAAAGTCATTGATAAAGAGTTGTTACAATAATCCATCATGGCAGCAGGTGTCAATGTTAAAGATCTGTTAATGGATGCACTTGATGATGCTCTGCTGCACAAGGGGTCAGAGGTCAAAAAGTCACCTGGAGGGGTTTCCTTGTTAAGGGTGGTTGGTTTGAATTTATAAACCCTTTATAAATGATAGATATTAGAAAGTTGAATCAAATAGTTTAACTTGGAAACACCAGTGATTTAATAGATTTACAGATTTACATAACCACAACAAATTACAAGCGTGGAGTCTTAAATTCAGTCACTGGCAAATGGGTAATGAGCTGTCCTTTAAAATCTGGCAAATATCATGTTTTAGTAATTTGAGGAGAACATGTGAAGATGATGCAGGGTTTGGGAGACAGACTGTGACTCTTTGTTGCTGTGCTGTACACTGAGCAGATGGTCCCCGCAGCAGCGTTTGGTCTGCTGTTGCAGGGAACTGCCCTATGAACAGTCACCATTGCACTGACCATCTCTGCAAATGGCTGAGCACACGACCATCCCCATACTGTAGCGCCTGTGCCATCCGTTTGTCGGCGCGATGACTAGAACCGAGCAGCAGCTGCGATTTAAGGGAAACATACTGTGTACTTTTCTTGTTCTATAGTCTGGATGAAGCGTTCTGGCCTTTATGAAGCTAAGTGGAAGGTGATGAGGGCTGAAATGAAGAGTAATTCTTTTTTAAACCTGTTTGAAAACAGGAGCTGAGCAATCAGGATCTGTGGACACATTTGAAAACGCCCACCTGCTGCTTTGTCTTATTTCTAGTTTAGTTTCATTTATTTCTGTCAATTCTATTTGACAGTTTTTATTATTTGCTTTTGCCTTTTACTGAGAACTTTGTGAAACACCTTATGGGTGCCACAGAATAAACTTTACTGACCCTCTTGATTTCTTACCTGCCAGTACTTTACAGTCCTTTACAGTACTTACAGTGTCACTTAATTTGTTGCAACTTTATTATATAGAAATGAATTTAAATGTACAATGTATTGTAGCACAGTACAAACCACTGATCTGTAAAATAAAACATTCACATATTAAGCAGTGCTGCTGACAATAAGCTGAAAAACAACATCAGCACAGCGAGCCACTGTGATGTCTGAAGACAGCAGGGATGCAACGTGAATGTACCAACTCAAAAATGATATAAATTAGTTTTTGGTGTGCAGCACCTCATAAGCACTATCCCACTGCAGGGTTCCTCATTAGCGACAAGAGGAGCTGGTCACTTTCATTCATCTGCATGGCCGGCACGTTGTTATACACAAGCCATACACAAACACAGAGAGGGGATCACTAAAATAATGGCGTTCTCTCATGTGGCGAATGTGACTCTGCTGCGAGTTGATACCAGGTTTGTTGTTCAGTCCTGACACAAGAGCCATCATGTTTTGAAATGTATACAAAATCACGGCCTATATGCTCTGAACTCACTTTTAAACTACTGTAAAACACAGTATTTCCTTTCTCTTTTACTGTGTTTCCATACAAGATTTGCCATATATACTAAATTGAAAGAAAAAGGCTCTCAGATCTGGTCATCAGGAGGCAGAGGAGGAAGTCAGTAGAGTGTTATGGTCTGGTGCCCTCTGCAGGCAGAGAGGAGGCACATGTTTTACAGTTACTGCAAAATATAATTATCTAAAGCAATATAAATAACAACACACAGTAGACCACTCCTGTGAATGGTACTTGGGCTACTTTTATATATTTATTTTCTATTTGTAACAACCATATAAAGAGGTTTACTTGAAAGTGGAGATATACACATGGTACTACTCTGGACTGTGCTATTCTCAGCCAATTAAAAATGACATGAATTACAATAAAAGCCAGTGGCTTAGTCTGGTGTTTGTTGTTTCTGCTCTTTATTTCATTTTCACGCCAATTAGGCCGCCCAGTGCCACCAGCCTCGTGAATCAATGGTCAGGTTTATTTCAAGAACGGGAACAATGAAACTAATGAATTGCAAACTTCACCCTGAACTACAGCGTTTAAGTGGAGGCACATGTTCAGTGATGATACACAGACAAGAAAATGTGATAAACATTACGCTTTAATCCGAGTTTTATTCAGTCAGGAGGTGGGAGAGTTCAGAGTAATTAAGAATCATCATATTATAAACATTACAAGACCAACCTGAACTTCACAGTTACATACAAATGTTGAACATCTCCTTTTAAGACACAAGATTTTGGCTGTGAGGATTTGTTCCCATTCACCCCACAACAGCATTAGTGAGGTTGGTCTGATGTGGAGCGATAAGGCCCAACTCTCAGTCTGCGTTACACTTCATCCCAAAGCCGTTAGACACGGTTCAGGTCAGTTTGCAGGCCAGTTATTCTGAGCTGGATTTCTTTATAGACTTTATTTTGGTAACAAGCTAAGTTTGTTTTCATATGAAAGCTCTTCCCATAAAGTTAGAGGATCATAATTGTAAGTTTAAGGTCGATCAAACTGGTTGACAAAACCAGCAGATTTGTCCTATTCTGGTGAGCTGGTTATAGAGATGGCATGTTGTTCATGTGAAGTGTCATGCAAATCACTTCTCCACGGGCCCATGTGACGGGCCCAAGATGTTCCTTTTCATGCCATTTTCTGTATAAAACTCCCAAGGGCAGAAACATTCACATAGTGACTGTGAGAACATTGCCTCAGGGACAAGGAGCAAACTTCATCATGGCCGCGAGGACTTTGGTTGTGGCCTGTGCTATCTTTTTTGGAATGTGCTTCATCATACACAGCCAAAAGACAGAAACGACACACGCCTTCTGCAAGATCGTCTGGCAAGAATCTAATTTTTCGTTTGTTTTTTCATGATAGATAGATAGATAGATAGATAGATAGATAGATAGATAGATAGATAGATAGATAGATAGATAGATAGATAGATAGATAGATAGATAGATAGATAGATAGATAGATAGATAGATAGATAGATAGATAGGTGGATGGATATAAATATGTTTTACTCTCTCTGTTCCCAGGTTGGTTGGAGTGCCATGTGAGCAAGTCAAAATGGCCCTTGTGACTCAGATGAAAGCCATGGGCTCATACAAGGTAAGAAAGTTGATAAAGAGTAACTTCACACATTAGTTTCTAATTTATTTTATTTACTAAATGTACTAAATGTTTATGTAGTTAATGCCAGTTTACATTAAGATTCTTCTGGGCTCCTGTTCCAGCTCGGCCCGGTGAGCGCACTCCTGATTGAGGCCAACCACACCTCTGCGGTCGGTCAAATCGAGAGCGTGAACTTCACCATGAGCAGCATATCTGTGGGCATGGGCTGCCACATACAAGTAAAAGATACATTTACGCATCTAATTCTAACTCATCATCCGTGATATGTTATTCATAGTAGATTAAATACAAATAAAAGGTTCATTTTAAAAGTGTAAAGTAATTAACATGTTTTCTTTGGTGCTCTGCAGGGTTCCTCCATGTCGGCTTTCTGGTACAGCCTCTTTGATAACGGCACCAATTACTGTAACCTCCACAACGTCATACAAGGTACAGCTTCAGTGCAATTTTTGTTGACTTATCTGAAAAAAAACTATTAAAACAATTAAGCAACTGTGGCATTGTCCTCACAATCACAGTCCAATCAGTGTTTATCCTCACCCCTGTGTTTCCTGTTTGTACAGGAAGTGGACTCTCCAAAGCACCAGGTTTCGTGGAGTTCACCAACGAGTGGCTCTGTCTTGGATTTGGACTTTCTGCCTGCAAATCAGTGTGAAATTTGAAAAGTGTTTTTGAATGGGTTACATTGTCATACAAGAGAAAAGATTTATTGAATAAAGGTTTTGTCCACACGACTTAAAACAGAGTATTATTACACAATTTGTTTAGAGGACACTGCATGGGGACACATGAAAGCATGAACTTGAAACTGTTTCATTCTCTCCCCTGTCTGATTAATTAAAGTTTGTTTGGGAACTAATTTATGAAGCTAGAGTTGTTTCATTTCTTTTCATTTCATTTCATTGTTTAATTTCCAAAACTAATCAAACAATGATGGCAACACTGACTGAGAACAGATGATTTTTATTTCAAAAGTCTTAAGACAACAGCATGAAAATGATCAATATTTGGCTTTTCCTGATAACTTTATCATTGATACATTTGATAGCTAATGTTGCAGCTAAACACAGAAGTCAGAATTTGTCATACATGATATGTGTCAAAAAAAAAGAAAAAAGAAAAAAAGATCAGAAACACTGCCATCATTTCAGTTTCAAGCTTGTTGACACTTTAACTATAAAGCACACAGACAGGGAAGTTATTGTTTGACTAAATATTGGACTTTGAGCACAATAGCATTCTTGTTGGCAGACATCCTGCGTCTCCGTAGCAGCTGTCCTGCTGAAACCTTCTTGAACTTAACACAGGATGGTGCTATAGACTAAACAATACAGAGCAGAAAGTGTGAGATGACCTCTTTGAAAACCCAGGAGCTGCTGGGTTTCTGAGGGTCTGGGTAGAGTACTTAAGGTAAAGGTATTTGACATAAGTGAATATCAAACAAATATCACATTGGTCTTAAACCTCTTGATACTTCCATACTACCCACATTTACATTGTTTTGGTGGAGTTACAGTTCTTTCTGTCTTTTTTTATGTTAACAGTTACATAAGGTTAAAAAAAGGTCACTCTTCAAACTGGAGTCACACTTACGTCACACAAACCTATGGTGTGTGACACTGTTTTTGTCACACTCTTTAAAACTAAGACAACAGTCTGTGTTTTTCTTCTCTACATGATTTATGTTGTTGATTTCTTACCACAGATGCCTGACCCAGATTCAGGAGGAAGTTGGTCTGTGTGAAATCTGCAATAATGACGTGTTTTAAGAAAAAATATATGATAATTGATTCTGGACAATGCACTAATATACATCACAATCACTGGAGTGAAACTGACCGACTCCTTCCTGGTTCACATCCACTTAAAGTCAGACAGTGGAACATGTACAACGTTGCTCATAGCTCAGGTGATGTTTGACACAAAATTGAACTGTCCACAGAATTTTGAGGTCGTGTTCAAAAAAGTGCATCAGCCTTTGTTTTGTCTTGAGGAGGCTGACTTGTTTCCATCTTGATAAGTCTTTGACGATCTTATTTTACCATGCTTTTGTTGAATTGATTTTTATCTCTTTTTGGCGTCATGGTGTCTTTAAATAGAAGGAATTCTCTGAATCAAATTGTTAAACGGTCCAGTGAGCTGATTGGTGAGTCACAGACTGACCTAGCACCCCTGTACACCAGACAGGTACAGCAGACAGCTGGCTTGATTTTAAATGCCAACCACTTTTTTCAAATTCAGCTGCTTTTTTCTGGTTGGAGACAGAGCTTTGTTCCAGCAGCCATCAATAATTACTAATATTGCACAGAAGCAACATTTAATTAATTACTTACTTAATTCATTTATTTTAATTAGCTTGTACACATGACGTTGCCTGTTCTGTGTGCTAAATGTGTGTAAGATTGATAACTGTTTTTATACTGTGGATCAAATGTACCCACATAATGAATAAAGTAACCTGACCTGATGTGGCCTCTGACCTGATTCTCCAGATCAATGAAGTAGATTACACTGATTGATCTTTAGTTCAAATTTAGGACATACTGTTAACCTTCAACTGAAGACACCATCTTCTCCAACCTTGGCACAGAATTTCAAATGTTGATGATCATTTGCAACTAATTTAGAGCCATTTTTCTTTAACTACTCTTTCCTGCCTCATATCTCCTTGTTATGTGCACAAAATTATATTAATCATAATATTTTAATGATAATGTGTTCATTTATTTATTTCACTATTTTCCCACACAGCTATTGAATCAATATGCTGTTACATTATCTATGTAAAAGTGATAACAGCTGATTTCAATGGATAAAATCAGCCGCGATGAGGCTTGTGTGTTACTGTGGCTCTGCTGGTTGTGTGTCTATATGGGGGAGGAGTAAAATGCTAATTAACCTGACACTGGTCTCACTAAGTATAATTTAATTATGCAGTTTTTTGTGTGTGTGTGTTTGTGCAGGTTTTGGACTACATGTTCCCAGTTTACCTGTTGTTTTTCAAATCTCTGTTAATTTTACATTTCATATTAACTGACATTTCCTCCTTCTGTTGTCAAGACTCACAGCTTGGACAAAAAATAAATAATAATTGAGTCATAAGTTTTGCTTTGCTTTTTTTTTTTTTTAAATCTATATTTGTAGACATCTCCTGCTGTTGTCCAGTTGAAGATGAGAAGAAATTGACTGACAAGCCTCCTGTTGCCTGGCGGCCAGCTGGAAAAGGTCATCTGACTTGTGAATGACCATCATGCATTTCACCATGTAAATCAATAACACAGCGATTTCACAGAAAAAAAAGAAAACAGGGCTGAAAAACCCAGTGAAGATATTTGTTGTTTATTATGTGATGACGAAGGTGATGATAACTGTTTTATCTGTATACAGGCACAGCATGAAACAGCCCATATGTCAAAGAGACCTTCAAAATGACCCACAATGCTCACATGATTGTTTTTATTTCTTACTTTATTTAACTTTATTAAATATGAATACACTTTTTTTCCACATCTACATCAGTTTGGATGTGAATTAATGACGCTTAACTTGAACAGAAACTTTTACACATGCACTTTTTTCAGTGTTTTTTTTTTTTTTTTTTATATGACAGTGGAGATATTGAAAGGAAACAGAGAGAGAATGAAGGAGCAGACCGCAGTAAATCATTGTTCCGGCTGGGAGTCGAGCCAGCGATCTCCTGCATAAGCACCAGAGGTGATATCGGAAGTGCTTGCTAACCACTCACCCACCACTGCTTGCATTAATACATACATTAATAAAGAAAATATTACTCAGAGACAGGACCATTGGCATAACTTTCATAAAGCACAGAGCTCAAAGCACAAATGGTGCCACATGCTGTACCTCCTGTTTTTTTAGGTTCTACAGGTGGCAAATCCATAGCCAAGACAAGCCCATTCATTGGTCATCTCTGTGAAGCCTGGTGATGAGTTGAGGCCGCTTGCTAAAAAAAAAAAAAGATTCATTCAACAAATACTATTAATTTCCTTTATGTTTTTTATAAAAATACATGCACAAATGAAAAGGACAGTGTGTTCATAACACACAAAGGGTACAGCTTGACAGGCTCTATTAGAGGCTCTATATTGTAGAAATAGAAAATCACCTGACAGCAAGTTGTAGAGGTTGCAGTAGTTGAGGCCATCGTCAAAAACACTGGTGACTGTGATAGAGGCCGACTGAGCCTGTTCAAGCAAACAGAGGGAGGTTGTGACGTGTTATTATCTAGCAAGTAATTCATATTTAGGAGTGAGGTGTGGGGCAACTCACAGACACCCAGCAGCTGCTGGTCAGTACGGTCTTGTGTAAGTTGAAGTCTATTCTCTCAACATGCAGGTTGTCTGGGGAAGTGTGGTGGGCGTAGATAGATGAGTTGGTGACTGAAACAAGCTAGAACAGAGGACAAGACATATGTTAAGACTTATAGATCAATACTAATGCTAATGTGTGATAATTTGCACTGTTTTGTCATACGGAAAACTAACTGATCAAAAGTATGTGGAGACACAGACAAAGTCCACACTTGAACTTCTACACTTTAAACTTTTGCTGTCACAAGTTGCACTTTTTCCCACAAGATGTTCCAACCAGCCTGAAGGGATTTTCTCCCCCTGACCAACAAGAGCATCACTTAAGGCTGACTACTGGTATTGGGCAGCTGAAACCGATTCAAGGTGTTGGTCAGGGTTCAGGACAGGACACTGTCAATCTCTTCAATTCAAACCTTGAAAACCATTTCTTTATGAATATCTTATGCATGAGGGCACTGACAAGATAATGAAAAAAACCTTTCCCCGGCTGCAATAATTGGTTCCCAGACAGCCAATTATCATAGAGAGAAAAATCTATATATGCAGTAGGATTAAAATTTCCCTAAATTGGATCAAAGGGACCAAACTAGAACCATGAAAAAATAGCTGCAGAAGAGGGACATGGAGAGAACAAGGTGTCTACATGGTTTTGCCTATGGACTGTGTGTTAACAGTGGAGACATTAAAGAGAACATCTGTAGCATGCATTAGAAAAGGTTTGATTTTAAATTGTGATGAGCAGAGAAGCACAAAGACAAATCTTTCAATGTTCTTTGTATGTGAATAAAACTAAGTTGAAATAATTGCACGTGCTTTAAAAATGCCACACACACCAGAAAAGCAATGAAACAACAACTCTTACTGTATAGTGACATTTTTCACAGACATTCGTGGGACTGAAGTCTTGAATCTGCTGCACCAGTTTGGAGCCAACGTCAGCACAAGGAAGTGCAAACAGCCTGGAGAAAGAGAGCACTTAACTCTTAAAACGACAGAGTGCAGCAGCAATCAGAGAAGCTCTATTTTTCTTTCACAGATCTTCTGTCTGAACTAAAATACAAAGACACAATGAAACCCACACTAAACACATCTCAGTGAACCTTACCAGAGTGTTCTGCAGAAAGCGTGGTAAGGAACAGGTACAGGAATAGCACCTGGAGAGCCAAACAGTGCTGTGAAGAGAAGAGAGGCCAGCAGTACAGTCCTCATGGTTGCCTGCTCTGTAGAGTTTTCTGTATTCCCTTGATGCAACCTGAGCTTATGAGTGAGCAAGGAGATTAATTTCCAAGGAAAATCTTGATTTATCTAGATCTAAGAGCCTCGTCACGAGGACCAGGATGGCCGATTAAAATTGATCAGATCAAGGGCGTGAGCTATTGGTCTTGGAGAAAGTGGCCTCTACTCAAGCCCTTGGACACAGCAGGTTTAGCAACATTAAAAACATAAAAAAAGGGGG
>OMNW01014831.1:47165-76129 GCA_900303245.1 Selene dorsalis
GTTATAACTAGGACTTGTTCCAGTTCATTCAGTTTAGTTTTGTCTCCTCAGCAGCCCATCGAATGGAGCAGAGATCTTTGTCCGACTCCACAATTCAAATCACTGTATGTCTGTCATGTAATGGGGGGCCTTCAATCAAAAGGATGTTATGGTGTATCATCTTCATGCTCAAACATCTCCTTAATGTTAAAGAGTTACTGTAAACTGGATATTTTACAGGTGGCAACTTCTGAAAAACTAAGCCAACACTGCAGTTACTTGAATAGTCTACTTGAGAGTTGGCTCCAAAAGTGAGTCAGTCCCCACAGGACCTCATTTTAAAATGCCCAATTGAAATAAACATGTTAATAGTGGTAGGAAATGTATGCATGTATTCTTACTCGTTTGCAGTTGCAGTTGCAGCTGACAGAGCCACAGAGACAGCAACAGCAGCAGTTTTCAGTGCTGGTTGGGCAAATGATGAAGTTCCGACTCTGGCAATCAGCTCATGCATTAATTTTCATTGTTGTAGTATGTAACCTGGGAGCAATGGGTTGAGCCAAAGAAGAAAAAAAAAGAAATCTGTGGCTTGTCTGTTTCGGGTGTTTGATCACTCAATTGTCTTTTCATATTTACATCACAAGTCCTGAGGCGAGCCCATTGTTTGGAGGACTATTGACCAGTTAAAGAGCCCATGAATGCAGAGCTTGTCATGCCTCTTGCCTTTGGCCATCTCCGTAGCTCTTCTTATGATCAAAGTCTCAAAACCAATAAACAATGTATAGTGTGTCTTGTATCAGAAGTAATAAATCCCTTGGTAAGCAGTGTGGTGTGCAAAGCTCAAATAACTGAACTGTAACTAGAAAGCAGAGGGGAAATTTGGTGTGTAACCAATTACATCTGATATACGTCATGTGTTTATTGTAAATAAATGTAAAATCCAGCTTATTATTCTATTCCTGAACACTCTGTACCCATATGCCTGAATAAGCAGCAACAACAGTGGAGGAAAGCAGTAATCTGCATTTGGACTGACAGCTCGAATGTTATGCCCACAGGCACCAGAGTGTGGGAAGTGTTGGCTGTTACTGGTGTGTTTCTGCCATCACTCTGCACTTGTAAGTGTAGCTAACATGTCCAAACAATCTCCATAACTAATAGTCTGTTGGTTTAGGTACCATGGAGCCTTTAAAGGACCCATGAAATGATATCAGTGCTTCTTTTATTTTGCATTTTAGGCTCAATATCAGAGAATAGGGAACCACTGACAAAAAGTGTCGGTGGTGCAAGAACATTAATAGCATATGGAAATATCAAAAATAAGTAGTCCAATGTTGCCTCTCCCTATTAAATTCATATGCCCCCCTTATAGCTAAGGTCTGGCAATGGGTCTGGGCACAATTGCTCTGATTCCACACTAGTCCATATTGAAAAGCACAAAAATGCACACAGAGTAATAAAATTGCATTTTTTTATTGGTATTTTTCTACATCATGACAAACTGTAAGCAGCAACATACAGGAAATAGCACAACAACACAAACATGCATTTTTATTTGGTCAAGCCCTTTCAACAATGACGCTTGTTAGTCTTTACAGGTGGCAAGTCCGTAACCCAGGCAAGCCCATTCACTGGTTACCTCCATGAAGCCTTTTGATGTGGTGAGTCCACTCGCTAGAATCAAAACACAGACTTTTATGTGTCAGACTTTCCATTCATAACTCAGACCAGCAGACATGAAAACACCATTCAAGTAAACACTCTGGCTCCTGAACTCACCTGACGCCAGGCTGTAGAGGTTGCAGTAGTTCAGCCCATCATCAAGAAGACTTGTGAATCCAAGAGAAATGGACTTTGCCTGGTGAAGCAGACAAGTAATTAGGGATTACTAAATACATATCGTATTAGTGTGCTTTGAATGATTTTTCTGGCACCTTCAGAAACATTTGACTCCTTTACAAATCAATAAATACTATAAGTCTTAAAGCGACACCAGGAACTCATCTGTTGCTGCCTGCTGGCCCACAGACAGACAGATTTTACTCCCCCCCCCATCCATTGTGAAAAGTTTAATTCTATGGCCTCAGGTTTTCCATGTAATAAACTGATAAAACTAATTTTTTTTCAGCAACAGGCAAATTATGACCATAAATCTGAAATAATGGGGCTCTGTGACAGTTGACCAGTATAATCTGTCATGTCTATAAATATTGGACTTCTACAGTGCACATGACGTGGGTATCCTTACATCATACCTGCTGTTATTAACATAAATATACATATCAGCTGCTCATTTGGATATATTGGTATTGACCTGGGTAGTGGGATCTTATCTCCCAGATCTTCAAGCAGAAAAGAGGATATGAATCAGCTAAAGGCAATATTATATATATATTTTTTTTACAATAATTCAGTTTACAGTGCACACATTTTACCTTTTATCTGTATTAATGAAAAATTTTTTTTATAATACGCATTGCACCACATTCCTGATGTAACATCATCATCACTAATACTTACAGACACACGACAGCCACCAGTCAGCATGGGGCCGAAGATGAAGCTCAAGTTCTCAGCCTGAAGCCTAAAAGGTGAAGAGTGGTTGGCCCTGATGGTTGCAGGTGTAACTGACACAAGCTGGAAGAAAAAGCAATTTATTGACTTTTAATGGTGATACAGGATATATGTAAATATAATTTTCTACCCATCTAATATGTGACTGATGTAAACATGCACATGACTGGCTCTTACCGTGTACTGACATTGGTCACAGCCAATCATGGGGTTGAATGCTTTAATCTGATTCACTATTGTCTTGCTGATTTCAGGACATGGTGTTGCAAAAATCCTAGAAGACGAGAGACACTAGTTTGTTTTCCTGATAATAATGATAATAAAAAGAGCAGATTCATATTCAAATACAAAGGCACAGAGTGATAATCAAGCTTACCAGACTGTTTTGCAGAAGGCACTGTAAGGAGACGGACCAGGAGGGAGAGGGACGGTGGCAGCGCAGCCAAGCAGTGCTGCAAACAGAGCTGAGGCCAGCAGCAGAGTCTTCATGGTGAAGTCAAGCAGTCGGGTTGCTTCCTTCCTCCTGCAGTGAAGTGTGTTAATGGTGAGAGTGGGCTGGCTGCTCCGCTGACATGTGGCTGAGAGAATGGATCTCTCACAGGGCAATTTATGCAAAACAACAAGCTTGACAGTGACGACCTCTAATTATTCTCCAAACTGATTTGATGAAGAGTGTGACTTTGTGGTCTTATGGAAACTGTTACATGACTGGAGTATCCCTCAGGTCAGTCATTCAAGTAAGTCACTCCCAATCCTCCAGTGTGTCATCCGAGCCTCATCTTTAAAGACAACAGCAACCCAACACGGGTTAAGATAACACTTACGTCTCATGTAAAAAGGAACTATGCAGGATTTTTAGCTAAACTATGGTACATTTCTTAATTAAACAGCTTCGGAGTAATTGTGATGGTTAAATAAATGTCTTGTTTATGACAGATAAGACTACACAAATATACATGAATATTGTATATTGTATATGATAAATAACGTTATTCACTGCTCTATTGATTGCTTTCTCAACGCCTTCATTGAAAACAAATGCACATGGGAGGAGGGTTAGCAGAACAGCGGAAAAGCAACCAAACTTGCATAGTTCCTCTTTAAAGATAAAAGCTATTAGAAAAAAAAAAACTTTTATTGTGCACTTTTACTTTACCCAGTTCAGTGTTACCCATGAGCTGGGAGGAAACTGATTGGATACTGATCCTCTCTCACACGTGGCTTCAACAGTCTCTGGTTTTACAGATCAACCCATACATCTCAACAAAGAAGTAAACAGTCAAGTGTTTTGTGCCTGACCATCCAACATGTTAGTGATTTCACACACATTTTATATGCTCATTGTGAATGTGAAGGGAAGGAACTGGCCCTGGGGTGGTGGGTGTGGGGGTGTTGTGGATCGACTGAACATAAGAAGACAAGTTGTAGGTTTTTATAAACAAAAAACTATAATTGATGTTGGGTATGATAGATCCAGTGTTACCATCTGGTGGTAAAGTCATCACCCAGTCTGAACTTGCGTCATCACATGAAACACTGATACAAGTTCACCAGACATCTCATCATGTAGTTTTTTTACACAGTTTTGTAACTATATTTTTTCCCATCCAAGATAAAGGTGTTTGTTCATATTCTGAACTCAGACATTTCTTTACTTTCATAGCTTTGTTACCTAATTATTGCTAAAAACTGCTCTGTTCTCTTCCACCTTCATCTGATCTTTAATCTTGTATTATGATGAGATTTTATCTGTTTTATCTATTATGTATATACATATTAGTATATACAGTACATACATACGTTATACATATGTTATACTATGTTTTTTATGAAACACAGATTATACTGTTTTCTTTTTGGGTTTGTTTTTATGAGATAAATATTAACTAACATAACACCTTACATTAAATCTGATATTATATTATTTTCAAACTTTTTTAATGTGATTTTACTTCTGTTAAGCACACTAAATGACCTCTATGTATGATAGTGACCTATACAAACTGGTTTGCTTTGCTTACATATATATGTTATTACTTTATAATCCTTTCATGTATGGTGTATTATATTTTCAGCTTGTGCTCACCATGTGTGTGTAATAGCTGTGTGAAGGCATGACCTTAGTGCATATAAGGAGAGGTCAGTATTGCAGTGACACTACACTACATGAACTTACTACAATAGTCATTATCCAGATTTGGAAATTTGACAAAACAGGTTATTGAAAATTAATTCATAGAAGTAAGCCAGAGACTCTCTCTCTTATTCTCCCTTTCTGCTGAGTTGCATGATAAAAGCACACACATAAACACACAGAGAGAATAATATAATTGCAACTCTTTATTAATATAACTCAATCTACATAGGCAGTGCAGCATGTATTAGTCTACAGTTGAATACCTTATAAACTATCAGAACTAGCCAGGACTAAGGAAAAAAACTAGGGTTTTAAATGAAATCCAACAAAATCATGCATTTTTTGGTCAAGTCTTTTCAACGCTGAAGCTTGTTAGACTCTGCAGGTGGCGAGTCCATAACCCAGGCAAGCCCATTCGCTGGTTATCTCCATGAAGCCTGGTGCTGAGGTGAGTCCACTTTCTAGAAAACAAAACATCGATGGAGATGAGGTCAATCCACATTCATGTCTCGCATTCCTTTGTTTATACATGAACAAGAACGACACTGAATACATAGGAGAGTTTCCGTTGTAAACTGTGACACAATCCGAGCTTGTTTACTCACCCAACAGGAGGTTGTAGAGGTTGCAGTAGTTGACGCCACCATCCAAAAGGCTGGTGAATTCAAGAGAAGTGGACCCAGCCTGGTAAATACGAAAATAGATTAAAAATAAATATATAAAATGAAATAAGTATAGTATCAATCGATACAAAAAATTATGCTCTCAGTAAAAAACACTGAGTGCAATTGATACTTACAGTAACACGGCAGCCACCAGCCATGACGGTGGGACTGAAGGTTATGGTAATATTTTCAGCCTCAAGGCCATCAAGGGAGGTGTGGTTGGCCTTGATGTCTTCAGAGCTGGCTGACACAAGCTACAAGAGAAAACTATTCATTGTTAAACTACATGTATAGCTTTTTATATTGATGTTAGACAACTGATAATTTGTTTGAAGGCGACGAGTGGTCCTTACCATATACTGACATTTCTCACACCCAAGGGATGGGCTGAACTTTTGGATCTGTTTCACTAATGTGGTGCTTACTTCAGTACAAGGTGTTGCAAAAAGCCTGGAGGAAAGGAGACACTAGTTAGCACTCTTGACAATTAAAAACAACAACAGTCTAAAGCTCAAATTTAAATACAGAGACACAGAGCAAGAAACAAGCTTACCACACTGCTCTGCAGAAAGCACTGTAAGGAGCAGGAGTCGGAGGGAGAGGGCCGGCAGTTAGAGCGCCAATCAGTCCTGCAATGAGAAGAGAGGTCAGAGTCTTCATGGTGAAGTCAGGCAGTCTGGTTGCTTCCTCCTAGTGTAGTGGTATTGTTGAGAGTGTGTGGGCTGCTGTTTCTCATGCAAAGCCATTTATACAAGTACTAGGCTAATGATGAGGGTTAGTAATGGTGCTTGAAATTGATTTGGTTAAGAGTACGACTCGGTGGTCTTGTGCACATTGCTGTAATTACACATGAAACTATTCTTATTTTTAAATGGGTAGATATCCACCAATGCCATAATTTGGTTCATTTGTTTGTATTTATTATCTGGAAGTGAACAAATTAGTTGATGAAAGTTACACAACATAACATGTAAACGATAATTCAATGATTGTTAGAAGTCAAATATACTGTCTTTTTTAATTAAACTTTTATATTTGAGAGCTGTACTAAGAACATTTCAGTAGGACGGGTGGGAAAGTAGAGGAACAAACTTCTCTCACTCATGGACAGTTACACTCAAATTATGAAATAAAGAAAAACAGAAGCAGAAAAAATCTGAAAAGCTTGACAGGTTTAACCACCTGACCATTGTTTACTTGTCTTTTTCAAACTGGGTGAACTAAATGTCCAACCTCCTTCTCTTTTATCTGTTTCCAGGAAGAATTGGTCATTTGACTCATTAATGACCATTTGTTGTCTGCTATGCCAATGAAGAGGAGATGATTTCATGCACATCATTTGCTGTGCATGTGGCCACTGTGACTAATACAGGCATTTTGTCTTGGAGTCAAAGAGAAGCCTACGCACATACACCATGGTAAACAACTGTAAACAACATAAGATCAAATCATGTATTTATAAGATATGGGCCATCACCTTCACCTGGTTAGTTGCATTGAGGCTGATGTGAAGGGTGAAGACTGTACCGACAGAAGCATTAACATTCAACTCTGATAGCAGTTACATCGTGTGAACCACAGATGTCAAAAACTGTAATTCTTTAACCTGCCGCAAGAGTCTGGCTTCAAACGTGAGTCAGTCTCCATAGAGTCACATGTTAAAAACATTGCTGATATCAGACAAAGGCTGTGGCTTTCTGTGTGGTTAATTGATTAACAGAACACAAGGAAGTGTGCGCTCCTTGTTTTTGGGAGTGAGTGCCCACCAGAAGCAGACCAAAAAATCCACATTTATCCCATATTCCACGTTGTAAAGTGTTTTCTTGCCTGTATACAGCATCTGTTGCATGAGTTTTTCCTTAGTTGATGTGAGAGTCTAAGGGCAGAGGATGTTGTAATGATGCTGTTTAAAGTCCTGTGAGACAAACTGTTTGTAAAAATGGGCTATACAAATAAACTTGCCTTGTCCTGTATTATTTGATCTTATTTAGACCTTAGCACTATTGCTGTCCAGCGGGGGAGCTGGTTTCAAAACCACTCTGTGTATGACATCACAGGGGCTTTTTCCATAGTTGTACACATCGATTACGATAACCAAAACATGGGTTAGATTTTTGCTACAGCAGGTTTGTAAGATGCTGGAAGGTCTGGATATTGTTGGGCTGTTCTCCTTGACATTTTCTTAGTATGTTTAGGAAAGATTCTGGAGATGCACTCGGGGACTTCAGTGAATAAATGTTCAATGACAGAAAATCTAGTAGTGGTTTGACTGAGAACAATGGATACAATGGATAAGGACTGCTTATCTGCCATTGTTAACACTTAAACACTTAACAAACACAAATATTCCTGTCCATTTATTTGGAGATTTAGGGAAATGAAAGCGTGGGTGGTGCATTAAAAAGAAAACAGAGAGAGACAGAGCATTATAGGATTGCAACTTCTTTATTGGTATTTCTCTATATCAAGCTAAACTACAAGAAACAACTGGACCTAAAGGGGAAACTAGGGTTTAAAATCACATGTATGTATCACGTCTTTGTCCTTTGTCAGATCATTTCAACACTGAAGCTTGTTAGGCTCTACAGGTGGCGAGTCCATAGCCCAAGCAAGCCCATTCATTGGTCATCTCCATAAAGCCTGGTGCGGCGGTGAGTCCACTTGCTAGAATCAAAACATGGACGGAAATGAGATCAATCCACATTCATATGTTTCATATTCTGCAACCTTCAATCAAAACATGGATGATACAGCAATAAAAAATGATTTAAAATTGTTTCCAATGTAGAAAAATGACACAATCTGGACTTGTTGACCCACCTGACAGCAGATAGTAGAGGTTGCAGTAATTGAGTCCATCATCGAGAAGGCTGGTGAAGCCAAGAGAAGTGGACTGTGCCTAATGAATAAGAAAATAAATACAAATCAATACATGGTACTGATTTATACTCTGATTTATGCACTATTCTGAAGGTTTACAACCCAATACGTTTGAAGAGCACATAGTAGAGGATACAGTAAAGTGAAGTAAAACTCTTCGAAAACATACAGTTGAAAATAGAATAAGTACGTCTTCAAAGCTATAGCTTTTGTCTTATTAACTTACATGCAACGAGTGTGTTGGTTTCCATTTTTCATCAAAAAAAAAAAAGAAGAAAGAAAAAAAAAAGAAGCATAATTAATACTTACAGACACACGGCAGCCACCGGTCATGAAGGTGGGAGTGAAGGTAAAGGTTATGCTCTCAGCCTGAATGCCATCAGGGGAAGTGTGGTTGGCTTTGATAGCACGAGGGGTGGCTGACATAAGCTAGAGGAGAAAAGTATTATATGACTGTTTACATTGACCTTAGACCTTGGTAATCTGTATATCTTGGTGGTGTCTCGTCACTTACTGGAATTAAATCCATTCACATGAACAGATAAATTGTTCTTACCATATACTGACACCCTTCACAGCCAAGCACAGGGTTCAGTGCTTGAATCTGCTGCACCATTGTGGTGCTGATTTCAGCGCAAGGTTTTGCGAAGAGCCTAGAGGAGAAGAGAAGAAATAACATTGAGACATTCAAGCTGACTTTCCACTGTTGGAGATCAGTAATCCTTACTCACCAGAGTGTTCTGCAGAAGGCATGGTAAGGAACAGGAACAGGGAGAGGGACAGCAGCGATGGAGCCAAACAGGACTGCAAAGAGAGCGGAGGTCAGCAGCAGAGTCTTCATGGTCACTGTTGGAGTGATGCAGTGTTCTTTCTCCTGAAGTGCAGTGTTACTGTTGAGAGTGGACTGTGTGCTGTTACCCTCTCAAGCCCTTTTATACAAAATATCAGTCTGGTCATGGGGGTCAGTAATAATGCTTGAAATTGATTTGGTCAGGATTATGACTTGTGGGTCTTGTGCTAATTCTCTGACTTGGTCTCGTGCTGATTATTCTAATTACACTGAAAACCATTCTCATTACAAAGTGGGTATTTACCACATCGTCACTTTGGTTCATTTGTTCATCATTAAGTATCTGGAAATCAGCAGTTGCAGGATAATCGTAAAGCGAGAAACAGCAGTTGTTAAAATTGTATCTTCTGATTTAAGATCCCCACCATGTAAATCTGCTCTGCTCTGAATAATAATATTTTCTTAAACAAGTTTAAAAAAAAATAGCAAGGTCATAAATAATGAAAAACTGGGGCTGCAAACAGATCTATACTGATTACTCACTGAAAAATGTGGATCAAGCGTTGTGCCTCACCCTCCCCACTTGTGCTTTTTGACAGGTCAAAGGGCAGTGTTTATCAGGATGGTTAGGAAACATCAAAGAGACTCAATATGCCTAACTAGTGAAAGAGAAGTACCTCAGTCAAACCTAGACTCAGATTTGAAGTCTGGCACGAAAAGCAGACTTATCAGATTAGTTAGGTGCAAATACCTGAAATCATTGCATCTTATATAGGACTATATTGCACTGTACTGAAGTGTATTAGTTTGTGCTTTGATCTGCCAGGATTTTATTTGCCAGCTTTCGCTTTAGGCCTTCCTTGTCCTCACTTGGTCTTGGCTCCATATTTCTAACCCTCAATCCACTTGTAGTGAGATGTGGACTGGCCAGCACTCCAAACACAGAAGCTATGCACCAATTTATTGGCTTCTTCCTTAGGAGGACATGATGATGAAAATGTGGTCTTTCATCACCATAGTACATGACTTCACCATAATCTCTTTAAATGATCTGAAATCAAATACATCTAAAAGTGTAATCCTGAGGCTCTTTATCTGTGTTTTTCTCTTTCATCATTGAATGCAATTAACCTTTAGATGGACTGGGCTAGGGTCCCCAGACAAGAGGACCGCCTTTCTTAGATACATTTGAAATGGTTGAAACCGTCAAGTCACTGTGGTACAATTCAAATGCAGCCTCCAAATAGTGTGACCTCTGATCTTCATCTAGACTGATGACAAAATAAATCTTAATCTATAGTCATATTTTATAGTCATATATAGTTATTAACTGTTCATTATATAAACATATCTTTTTAAATTTAAGTGATCCAAAGAAACAAAGCTTTCATGAGTATCTCTTTGTAAAGAGCAGCAGAGGATGATTAGTATGTCATCTGACCTGTGAATGACAGTGACTTGACTATTTTGTCAAAGAATAAAATGACTTCATGTGCGTTCATGTGTGTTCACTGTAACTAACTACAGATTTTTCAGTTAATTTGACACAGACAGACAAACATATACATATATTGTATAGAAAAGAACAAATGTATTTACGAGATATATGTGATGAGTCATCTGCTCTAACACATAAAGGTTAGTGTGTTGACAGGAAACAGTTCCATTCAACTCTGATATTGTTTACTTCACTAAAAAGATTAAAACAGGGCAGATGAGATGCTGTAGGGGGGATTTGGCTGACATAAATTTGCATATCATGCTGCTCAGCATTAGGGCTAATTTAGAGTGTCATTAAAAGAAGTAGATGGGGCTGATTAAAGCAGTCAATACACCAGGGAGGTAAGGGTGTGGAAGAACAAGGAGCATTTAGCAACTGCAGCCAAGATCTTAGACAGATACACACAGTATAGACTTCAAGGTCTGGTATATGAGAAGCAAGGGCATCAGTTTATTTAGTGCTGGGGACAATAACCACATGCTAAAGTGGGTTTTGAGGGAAGCTGGGTACAGTTATGTTCCGTTCGTTGTGACCTCTGTTAACACTAGAGGTGACCTGCATAGTCCTTGATTGGATTCGTATTTCGTAGTTTTTGTGTGTCTGTCTGTTTTCCTCACTAGTTTTTATTTTCATATTACATTCATTTATATGACGATCGAGAGTGAGAGAGGGAGCGGTTGAAGAGAGGAAAAACACAGAATATACAGAGGCCTATGTCTTTATATGTCCAAGAGACTTCGTCCCGTCCTCACGACGGAGGATCGGATGGTGGCCCGGGTTTAGTGATGAGGAAACTATGACTGTCAGCTGCACATCTGTCAGCAGCTGCTCCAAACAGACGCGTCACAATCTTTAATGTATAAGGACTGATTAGATGTTGATCTTGTAAACAGTGACATGGTGGATATCAACACTAAGCACCACATAGTCACCCTTATTCATAATAATTATTGAATTATCACGTAACGTCATAAATCTGTTGGCTGCTGTCAAGTCCTGTACAATCGCCAGCCACCCCTCCCCCGAGCTGGGGCTTGAAAATTCCCCTTTGTCCGAAGTGGGGGGGGTGACAGGAAGAGTTTGAGAACCACTGCTTTAAACAAGGCTACATTGTTGCGAGTTGGCTCCTGCATGTAGGAAGGTCTGCACAGTTCGCTCTGTTTCGGCTGCCTATATAACAGGTTTATATGTACCAACGTGTTTTCTTCATTAGGCTCATGTTAAGTTAATTTGGTGGTGGGGACAAAATTGTTCATGACAAAAAGTGGTGGGGACATGTCCCCAGTGTCCCTACGTGTCTGACGCCTATGATGAAAGTAAACATGATAAACTCAGAGTAAATGTTGTCTTCCTTATAGGAAGAAAAATGTTTTTAATCCACCAGTTTCATGGATAAAGATAAAACAAATGTTCTTTGACACAGATATTCAAATGAGACACTGCTGAGTCGTAAAAAGTGCACAAAAATGGATTAGGTCATTTCAACATGGTCATGCAGGCAGTGTTGTTAATCTAACACAAAGTGAGTCTGTCATGCAGTCATCAGGTCAGGGTTCATCCGGGAGCACTAAATCTGCAGCAGCAGAACAAATGAGACTGAGCAGTCCTGGACACAGTCTTACACTGTCTACCTACCATAGTAAATAAACTTTAAACAACAGCACAGGAAATATACTCTGTCAGCACTGACAATGTAATTTAGGTTGAGTGAATTACTGAAAGTCACAAGGCCATAAACAAGCATCCAGGAATGACGTTTGCTGGTGAGACATTTCATCCCTGATTATTGATAAGTTCCCTTTGTTCTTTTGAAATGCCCGTATGTTTACAACTACGGTGTACTAGCCTACAGTATATGCCTATGTTTAATAAGGTTCATTGAAATGAAATCACAACAGACCTGTGACGCACACCCATCTTCCCTGATACAAGACTTTTGCTCAGTTTTTGGCACCCATTTGTTAACTACTTGATTATTGCTCAGTTGGTCATTAGTACCCTGTATTAATAACAACAGTTAATGACATGATAATTAGGACTTAACTACAGGATAATTTCAAATCCCAAAGTGTTTTCCCCGTATTCCATACCGTCACATCTTGTCCTGCAGTACAAACATATACGTACCGATAATATATGATAAACTACTGGGTAAATACACTGTATATAGGGGACTGTGAGTTTAATGTAGTCAACTCATCAGTGAGTCTGGCCTTTGAAATGTCTCGTAAAAGTTGGCGCCAAAAAATGCTCAAGCGTATCTTGTCAGTTTTTCACGTCACATTTACCCTAATATCTCTGTTCAGCCTATTAGTTATGCATGAAAAGGTCAAATACTTTCTTAGATTAAGCAAACGTAACAATGCACAGGCTTCACACCAAGGAGCTTAAAAGTCTTTTCCTCAGGGACACCACCTCCATTTGATACCAAGATGCATTTCGGAGCTCTTCTTTCCCTAACTTTTTGTCTCAGTCTGCTGCACGGTGCCTGCTTCGCTGCAGAGGTGTCGACCTGCAGGGTGTTGTGGTGAAGTATTTCTAATTCTTTATAATTTTGCATTTGGGGTGTCATTATATTTTAACTTGTTTTGGTAAAACAGGGTATTCCTCTTCCCTGCAGGACTTTTAAATTGCCCTGCCAAAAACCTTTAAGTGCTCTGGTGGAGCAAGTGAGTGCTTGGAGCACAGGGGTGTGTCTCGATGAGCAGGAGAACTGCATGTATGAGGTATTGAAACACGTTAATGTGATTATAATATACATATAATTCATATGAAAAAAGATTTTTAAAGTCTTGTTAATTTCCACAACAAAAGACAACATCCTGACATTTGCCTATAGCAGCAGCTTCTGGGGTTGTTTTGTCTTAACAATAAAAGTGCCAGGTGATTTTAGCACTTTTAATGGCTTCATGTTGGTGTGGTCTTTTAAGGTTTCTGTTTTGTTTTTGTTGTAGTTCTGGATGATTTCAGTTTTGTTTTGTCTTTTAGATAATAAATTTGTCTGCTACATCCCTTGAAATTACCCACACATCTCCTTGGACTGGCAGCCTCACTGGAATCACCTTTAACTTTTACCCTCCTGCAGCAACCTTTTTCTGCAAAGTGAAGGTAAGTTTGCTTTTTCTTTTTTTTTGACAGCCACTACTTATGTTGCACAATATATAATGTCACCGTACCCATGCTCTTTTATGTTCTGCTGCCATTCCTACACAGGCCGTTTCCACTTCGTCTCAGAATACCACCTCCAATGACTACTGTCTTTTCTACAATCTAATGGATGGTATAAGTTTTGTTTTGCTTACATACTTGAAGCAGAGTTTCAGAAATTACCTCAAACTTTACTGTGTGTCCAAAACTGCTGAGGCATAACTCCATCAGTTCTGCCTTTAGCACCTCTGGATATAACATGATGACCTGATGACTGCATTACAGACTCAGACTGTGTTGTGTAGTTGCTCCTTGTTTTTATTCATTTTTGGATCTTGTTACTGAAACAGGAAGTGGACTGACCCGGGCAGCTGGCTATCGAGAGATTTGCAACGAGGCGATGTGCCCGTCAAAGGCATTGGCAACTTGCTTTTATGAAGAATAAATTCTGCATGCAGTCTTGCTTGTATCCGTCTCTTTATGAAGGATTTATCTGCAGGTTTCCCAACATATAAAAGCACTGTTTCCTGTCTTTCTAAAAAATCCAGACCCACTTAAAATATTGTTTGTGTTGCTTGATTATTATTTCACTGCTAATTGAAATGTGTCTATCCCTGCACTTTATGATACTGTCAAGCTTTCACAATAACTATGGGTCTTTAATATAAATGCTCATTTAATGTTGCATTAAAGCATTTGCGGTCATGCTGTCACTTTGTTTAGGTGAAGACCTATAAAAGAATGATTTGAATGTTTGTGTGTGAGAACATGATACAGGACACTCTCATTATGCACTTGTTTTATTTACAACACACAGCATTTTCTTTATCCATGAAACGGATGAATTAAAAACAAAATTCTCCCAAGCAAATAGTCTACACTCTGAGTTTATGTACATATTACGTTTACTTCTCATACACCATACTTTGGAGTGTACGCTGGACGTATACTGTGTATTAGATCTCAGCTGCAAAATGCTTCTTGTTCTTCTGCACCTCTGCCTCTCTGGTGTATCGACTGCCGTCTAATCAGCCCCATCTACTTCCTTTAATGACACTCCAAATTAGCCCTAATGCTTAGCAGCATGTATCAAGGCAAACAAAAATAATAGCACTGAAGTATCTGGAGTTAAACAAGGACAGGTCAGAGCTTTGAGATACATCTAATACCAGATATTTCAAGTCAAATCAAAAAGACCAATGTAAATGTCTCACCTTTTAAAGTTTTGTGATTTACCTCCGTGATGAAAAAAACAAACATTCAACCAAGATGAACCATTTGCTGTCGAGGCAGTAGCAGAAGGAGGAGGATTACTTGGTTGCACTGAGAGGGAAAAAAAAAATCATTGCATTTCAAACCCAGTTTATTGACAGATTCTTGCCCTCAGTACAATGCAATGCAAGATTTGAAGTGCTGAGCACAGAGGAATAAATACGGCAATAAATACAGTACTGACTCGCCTCACCGGCCTCCTTTAATTCACACTGGATGGAGCCACCAGAGCCTCACCACAAACACACAAACTGAGAAGACATCACACACACAACACTGAGCCAAAGGTTTTTCTGTTTCCGCCTCACGTTAACAGTGGTCGTGGATCAACATGGACTGATATGCACTACTGCAGGAAAGCAAAGATGTTCCTTTGTTTAAAATGTTTGGAAGCGAGTTAATTTCACATGGTCTTTAACAACAATAACAGGTTTGAATCTGTCGACACATCCAACAGAAACCTTCAACACTGATCTGCAATGCTTTATTTAACCATAAAGGGACAGACTGAATAGTACAACACCGTCCAAAAATGACATCTTAGTTTAACAACGGCATGCATTGCCCTTATTTAGTTTTAGGTTTTCACACCTAACAAATGACAATGAGAGAAAACAACTTCTTATCCTGGTTGAACCCATTAAATCCTACTTCTATACGTTTACCACTTTTTTTTTTTGATAAAGAATATTTTAAAATCTCATATTCCTTGTCTGATATGTTAGGAAATGCCGTTGCCTCGATATCAAGGGAAGATCATGTCAGACATCCTCGCACAGTTGATGCTTTTGACCATTTCAAGTAAAAGAGTAACAAAAACAGTGAGCGTAAATATAAAACATGTCACGGTATGAGTGCTCAAAGCTCACATTGTCACATGAATGACAGGCGACCAAAGGCAACTGTGAGACAATAGATTTCATTGAGATCCAGGCTGAGCATTACAATACATGGGAAAAGAGAAAAAGCCTCTGCTCAATTCTGCTCCATCTCACATCAGACTTGTTTCTTTTCTTGTTTCATACTTACCTGATTAAAGTGTCGTGAAACATATATGCTGTATGTATGATGTCATGTATATGTAACATCATAGACCATGATATATATGTGAAATATTTGTCATCAGGCTTCTTTTTGCTGGTTTTTGCGTTTTTCAATATGCCTGTAAACACCAGCAATGTTAGAGTACTTCCATTAACATGTATTAGTAACTTATTAATGTTAACATAAGTGTAGTTTTTAGTATGGCGGTTAATTACAATTACAGTGCATATAACAACCTGGTTTCATTATTGAACACCAGCAAAATCTGAAAGAATCAGAATTCAGTTTCTTTATTCCTGCTGATAACTTCCTGTTATTATTTATTTTTCTTTCTTTCTTCTTCTTCTTCTTTTTTTATTTTTATTTTTTACAACATTAGTTCTGATTTGCATTTCCTCAAAAACTATTTGCAACAACTTGGTAAAAAGATGGAGCAGCTGAGCGAGAGCACCGGCTGCTGTCGACTAGAGATGTAGAGGTGATTTTCTTTTATTATGAAATGTGTGTTTCATTTTAAAAATGGGTACATGTCACATTTTTCATCTCCTCCCTTGTCCTCTGTTCTCGTCTCCTTCTCTCCACCCTGTGCTGTGTTTAATATTACATTAACTTACAAACCTTGTAGAAAAAATTGAAAAAAGAAAGAAACAAAAATAAAACAAAACAGAGGATTAGTAAAGCTGTTTAAAATCTATAGACTGACACTTGTTGGGAGTGTGAGTGCCCAGAAGTTGGCAGGAAAATAAGGGAAGCAGGATGTTAACTGTTCAATAACTGGCACTACAGTACAGTACACATATAGTGTGGGTAATTATTTTGACCTTGCACACACACACACAGCCACGCACGCGCACACACAACTAACCTTCGCTGTCTCTCATACCCTTCGGTGAGGCAGTAAATGAAAGCTGATAGTCTACTTGCCATCAGGTATTTAGCACGGCTTAGCACATTTTCAAGAGCGATGGACCCGCTGTGGATCAAACTATCCTCAACTACTGGTTATGAAGTTGCATCATGGGCACTAATCAATGTACACCGTCTGTATTCGTACCCAGCCACCAGAGAAAAAGAGAGAGAAAGAGAAGGAAGTTTAAGCAATCTGTGATTAAGGCAGTCTCATAAATATTGCAGAGAGGTTTTTGGCCCCTGTTTTGGAGATAGACCGCCACAACAGTCTTGAATTCCTAGCTCTTACTAACGGCTGCTTCCTATCCCCACAGATTACAGAGCAGACGGGTGGATATGAATAGAAATGGCAAAAGAAAATCTGAGTATGATGCCACAATGTTCGATCCGTGAAGGAAAAATATCCCATCAAAAACAACATCGAGCAGTAATCCTCTTTGGAAGAAAAGGTCATATTTGGTTTGTGTATCAGTCCTCCACGCAATGAATAATCTTTTACAGGGACCCTAAATAAAACAGGGAAAAAAAGCACAGCTCAGGGCAATTTAATTAAGAAATGAAAGTAAAGTAGAAGCCTATATCTAATTTGTCCAATGAAGTTAGTGCTAGGGGCTTTTTAAGCGACGTGCAGAGACGAGGATAGACAAAGGTCCCACTTACAGAAGCTTAACTCTGTCTCACTTAATTGAGTTCATTCCAAGATACAGAAAAAAGTCAAAGCAGATACATACATATTAGCTGGACATAGGAGATGTGGCTCCCTCACTGTCTTCAGTTGAGTTCGGCTTCCTTGCGGCCTCCATGTTGCGAGTTCAAGCAGTTTTTAAAATCTGCCAACATGGCAATCCTTATGTACTGTACCCTTTACAGTGCTTCCAATTACTGTACTCAGGGCTTCAAGCACCCACTAGACCTTTATCAGAGCTTTACATCCCTCCCTATACAATCCCTCACACCCACTCCTGCATGGAGCGCTTGCAGTACAGTATGTGGCGCTGCGTGCTCTTCCTCCTGAACTGGAAAACGGTGTAGAGGAGGACCATCATGCACAGTGCCAAGACACAAGGGATGGCGATGGCCACTGCTTTCTCCGTGCCCCCCGTGCTGTCCAGTTTGATGACAACATCCACATCACCGTTGTCGTAGTGGCGCTCCTCTGCCACCGGGGGGCTCCAGTCCCAGTCGGGGTCTGCGGGGAGGCCATCGCAACCCATGAAGTCCCTCAGGATGGACCTTGGGTAGCCAGGCTCCACACGGAGAAGCTGGTTATTAAACTTCCAGTACTCTTTTCCCTTGTAAAAGTAGGTGAAGCCTGGATAGAGGGATGACAGGACACACAGCTTCTCATAAACACACATTATACAAACAAAGGCAGCAGATATTCGCTAGTTACTCCCAACACTTGATAGTATAGCAATATGTTATCCAATCTGACTAACTAGTTTAACTAGACTCAGTGAAGTTGACAATACCGTTGGCCTTATCCACAAAAGCCCCCTGTGGAGAGTCAGGGATGCCTTTCCAGATGGTGATGGGTTTGGGATAACCTGGGTCCATGGTCCTCATTTCCTCATTGTACCTCCAGTATCTACAACAGGACAGACAGAGCAGTCAATACAGGTGTTTATAAGTTGATTGTGTTCAATCATTGATCAGAGCAAAAAACATGAAAGTTTAGACAAATATAATACGTTATCACGATAATGTGCTGACATTTGGGGAGATTTAAACGCAGGCTTGGTTCAAACTAAACTGCATATGGTAACCAAGAGAGTGGAGACTATTTTGTTCCTTTTGCACTTGTAGAAAAATCTATTGAGCTTTGTAAAACAGTGTGGAAAAAAACTATATCAAATCGGTGCAGCTTCATATTACAGCCAGCTATTGTTTATACGTCGTGAATTAAAACAACAATCTTCAATCCTTGTCTGACCATGTAATGATCAGCAACTGACAAAATTCACATGACCAGAGACAGCAATCAATCAATTATATATACTCTTTTTATCTACCATGTACATTTGTCTCAGAGATTTCTTTGATTGATGGCTTCTCACACACTGGTGCACACATACACACACACATCCTGATACACAATGTCTTTTGAAAAAAACAAACAACCAAACAAAACAATAGCACAAATACCGGCCCGTTACAAAGAGAAAGGGAGACAAAACGACAGTGGACAGCAGCAGGTCGGGAGATGACAGTATCAAGCACTTTGTCAGCTTCCACCACAGGGTCCCTTGACCTCTGAGGGTATGATTTATCATGACAGCTGAACAAACATGTGAGTCACACTGACATACTTGCAACGCACACAGATAAACAACAGATTGTCAGATTTGTGAAAGACTCCCTTGTTTCAAATCACCACCACCTGCAGGTATCTGGCTATAATAAATCAATACATTTGTCCAATTCTATGCAAATACTTCACAGACTTTTAAACTCTAAAGTGAGATAATTGGGATTACAAACACTGGGGCGTAGCCAATTGGGTGCCAATGACCAGCACTGTCAGCTGCTAAAGAGACAATCGGTTGTCTCAAAGCAACATGTGACAGCTTGCACAGCTTCGTGGAGGGGAAATTATTTAAATTATTTATGCCAAAATTAAAGACGCATTAATCCACACACCTGCGAAACTGCGTAACAGCTCGTGGGTAACAGTCCCAAAAAACATTGAATGCTCCAAACATGGACAAACATTGCATCAACAAAGAGGATCAGAAGTGAAGATGCTGACAAATGCTTTTTTCTATTTTGTCTCACTTGAATGACTGAACCTGCCATTTAGTAGAACATAGTTTACTTAATAGACATTTCAGCCATCACTGATCCTCATGCACTTGTTTTTAGTTCCATTTCTGCATGATTGCTTGACTTCATAACAGCGCTATAACTCGTTCCACACAGACCTGTCTCCTTTGAAGAAGTAGGTTTTGGCCACATCCTCCCACCACACAGCTGTCTCGATACTCTGAGTGGGCATGCCGCTCCCGAACAGCGAGATGTCCTGAGGGTACGAGGGCTGGAGAATCGTGTCCTTGAAGACCCAGAAACGGTTTCCTAAAATACACACACACCACAGTTATGGACAGTCAGGGCTCTGGGACAAAGACATTATCATAAAGATGACCTCAAAAATTGCGCAAGACAAAAACACTGCCAGCTCTCAGCTCATTCAACCCCTACGTGTTTTTTTTGTTTTTTTTTCCAGGCGTGTGAGTTTATTTGTCTCTATTCATGTGATTTCAAAGGTCAGATGTATCACCTCATTTTCAAAATACCTTCACAGAAAAAAAAATCTATGCAGTGTTATCTATAATACAATAAACAGCAAGATGATGCTCTGAAGGCAACTCCACTGAGACTTGTTGTTTTGAGTTTTATTGAAGCTATTGTTGCATTTAATTCAGTTTGATCATAAGTGCCTGAGGCAGAGTGAGGAGAGCTGCTGTGGTGGTGTGCTTGCAGTAAGTAGCTAGGCCCGCGTACACACACACACGCACGCACATACACACAGTTAAGTCCCTATGTGAGAATAAATAAGGCATGAGGCACTCTGATCCCACTGGGTGACAGATGTCATGTTAATCTGCCTGATGGACGGATGTCTGTACCGGACAAGCACCCGCTCTGTTATCGTACAGACCGCAAAACAACCTCACAGTCACAGTCACAGTCACAGTCACCCAGTTGACTACTATAAATGCATAAATGATGGCAGTATGCAATAAAATAATTTCAAATGAACAAGCGCACACTTTCACTGTGCTGGTAGTAAACAATAAAAGATGACTCTCTTTTTCAGTGAGTTGCTTGCTCTCTATTCAGCACTGACAGTTGAGGGTTTAAGAGTAAAAGGAAAAATAGATGTTGACATCACTTATTTTCATTGTGTTTCTAACAAATCAGTTGCATGCTTTTCTTTAACATCTGCATAGCTCTTTTTAATTATTATTCAAAACTGTGTACTGCTGCCTTGTGTTTGTAAGTGCATTGCTTCATTGTATTTTATGGTCACCAAGTGTCAGTCCGTGAAATGCCATTAAACCTTTGGCAGAAATGTATCATGTCACCTGAGTGCTCTCACTTGTGCATCCTGATGTGTCAAAAAATATCAAAAACATTGTTCCATAATGAGGTAGCAGTAAAGAAAAATCACATTTTCATTACCTTTGAAAAAGACAAATTTCCCTTCACTGTTTTCATAGACGGCATCAATTTTAGAAGGCAGGCCTCTCCAGAAGGAGTTGATCTGCATTGGATAGCCAGGGACTACTGAGTTATCCCGTACCCTCCAGAACCACTGGTCCTGTGTAAGGAGATAAAAGATCATCATCATCATCATCATCATCATCATCATCATCACCATCATTGTCACCTTAAAGTACTTTGAAGGTGCTTTACCTTGAACACAAAGAGCTCCTGGCGGAGGATGGCCAGGGTGTTGAAGCCTCCATCACAGATGTTGGGTAAAGAGTTGGGGTTGGAGGGCTTGGCCCCCTGTGGAGGGCGGTGCGGTCTGGCATGGCGGTCATGCTTGCGGGGGTCCGAGGGAGGGTGGAAGCGAGGTGGTGGGACCGTGGGTGGGGGCCTGGTTGGCTGTGGTGCTCTGTCTGGTGGACCTTAAATGAAAACAACATACAATCTTTCATTCTCCTTCCATACTGTTCCTGTGAACAGTGTTTTGACCATTGTACCTTTAATTTCACCAAAAATGATTTGGCTTTCTTGGAGAACTGTTGGCTGACTCATGTTGTTTTGAAAATGAATTTTGGCTGGCCTATTTTAAAGCTGACAAATGTTTGTTCTATTCAGCCAATATGACTGATGCTGCAGCATTCGTAATTATGACTAAGCTACTTCAGAGCTCCAGTGAGGTGTTGGAGCTAAAGTGTTGTTTCAAACTGTTTTCTAACTACTGGAGACACAGAAAGAGTTATTTTACTCTTCCGTCAAACATCTGATGTTCAAAGAGCGACTAGAGTGAGAAGCAGAGGGTTACCATAGATTTTCTGGATGCCCTGTAGGTCATCGTGAGGTAGTTTGAAGTTCTCTGTGTCCATGTATTGGTAGAAAGGAGCCATGATAGCAGTGGGGTCGTTGGAGTGCTCCAGACCGAGGGCATGGCCCAGCTCGTGAACCGCAACCAAAAACAGATCGTTACCTGGAGAAGGGAAGGCAGGAAATGATGATAAGTTTGGTTAAACGGAAGAAGAAAGGGGTACTGTATAGCTCAGTGAGTTGAGCAGGCGCCCTAATGCAGAAGCTACAGTCCTCGCTGCAGGTTCAAATCCTCAAACTGGTGGCCCTTTGCTGCATGTCATTCCCCCCTGTCTCTGCCATTTCCTGTTTCTCTCAAACTATCCTATCAAATAAAGACAAAAAGCCCCCCACCCCCCCCCAAAAATGGAAGAGAAAACACACAATGAAAAATAGGAAATTCAGGTGCAAATTACACATTTATACAATTACAGAGCATCTGTACTGGATATCCTACTACTTTTTCACATTTTCCTGTTGTGCTACAGTTCCACTGTAGCTGTGCTCATGGCTAAAATGTGTTGCAGGATTTAGTGCCAGAGATGTGAGAATAAAACAGTGAAATCAATCTTCTCTCTGGTCTTAAGCAATCACTTGATTAGTTAATCATGAGGACATAAATCAACAACAATTCAGAGGACTGTTACTCATTTAAGCATTTTCTTCTTTTATCTGACTTGTACCATTGTAGGGTGAATGATTATAGATGTTGGACTATTGACTGAACATAGTATTTTGTGCTCTAGGAACTTTTTATACCACTTTCTTTATAGACAAACCATCAAATGTTATCGACAAATAACCAACAGTGAAAATAATCATTACTTGTAGCCCTATGGTCCAGAGTTAACCTCCACTGGTCTAACATGGTGCAATGGAGTGCAAGTAAGGATTACTGACGGTAGACTGCCAAGCATGAGCACTTTCTCTCTTTTGCTTTATAAGAGAAGATAAGCCACATGTGAGCCACAGCTCACAGCGAGCAGAGGGACACACACTCACGTTGCTGCCCAGGGCACCAGAGCACAATGAAAACACAAATACACATTCATACACATATATACTGGACACATACTAATGTCGGACCAACGCAGGCAAACATTGAACGTTTCATATCACAATCACACAAGTGAAAAAAAGAAAAAAGTCACGGTCAGTGTCTATGGTCAGCACTCAGCTCTTAGTGTCAACCAGATTTAGAGAGGAGTACAGCGTTTACGTACAGCTTCTGACTGAAGCTGTCCCCAGGAGATTGTTGCCCTTTAAAACATGATATCCACTCCTGCCAGCAGTGCTGCACAGAACAACTACTGACCCTCAGCCGGTAGCAAAAAGGTTACACCTCCCCTTCCCCCATTTATCTCACACAGCCAGCCTCCTCCACCTAACTGATACTCTCCCCATAAGGACTCCCAGGGGACAGGCCGGAGCTACCATTAGCGCACATGTCAACATGCAACATTTACAATTACACCACTGTGAAAGCACATTAAAGGTTGCACAGCTTTCCAGACACATGAGCTGAGACAGGAGATTTTCAGAATGAGCCGCCACATGGATAACCATGGGACATTGCGCAAGGCTGAACATGGATTTGACTTGGGATTGTGAGACATTCGCCATTGGAGAATGAGAACAAAAGAGAGACGGGGAGGGGACCTGATGGGTGGCAAGTAGTTTCCCAGAACAAACCCAATGAGAGCTGTAACCATCCTCGCACACAGATGGCAGGCTAGGATTTAAACATATGGCACATGGGTATCCATGTAAATATATACCCATGTATTAAAGTAGGTACATGTATACCTATATGTTGTATGTTTGGATGTATACATAATATGTATACCTAATATAGCGTGTATTAGACACACACACATGTATATACATATTCAGGAAGGTACACTGGAAAACATGACATGATGTGACACAATGTAACACAATGTAACGTAATGAGACATAACACATTGCACACTATATCCTCGACACTGTCATTGAATTTTGTCAATGTAATGGTATGGGTGTTTATCTGATAGTTATATGTAGACCTTTTTGTGGGCACAATGAACCACATCAAATTCACTTACACAGAATAATAACCATAATCATGTGCCAGCAACCAATGTCTTAAAATAGCAGGGCTTTCTATCTTGTCATCTGAAGAGCTTATTATGCAGGGGAAAAAAACACATCAAAATCCTGACAGATGGGGTGATGCGTATTTACAGAGCAGAGCCATCAAAGACATCTCTGCATTTTTTGTTTTTGGTTAAGCATCCTTCATACCCTGCCCCGTGATACCATCTCTGTCCTATTGCCCTGCTGCCTGGCCATCTGTTTTTCCATTATTTGCTTTCCATCAGTCCTTATCTTTCTTTCTTGATGATTGGCTCTGTTTTTTTTTGTCTTTTGTTTTTTTTCATTTTTCACTTCCTCCACCCCCTTTACATTTTTACCTCACTGTCATTGTCAGCACTCAGCAACCTTTCATTCTTTTCTTCCTTGTTTCCTTGTCGTTTATTCTAATCTTTAGTTTTATTGGCTCTTCCTCACTGTATCCTTTCCTTACTTCTTCTTCACTCGCCTTTATTGGCATCACCTGGTCCTATCACCACCATCTTTTCTCCTCCTCTGTATTTACACTCATGTCTTCTCATCCACTTACCATCATGGTTGGGGTTCCCTAGGGTCCAGGGCTCATCTGAGTCAAAGTGTGTGTCCCCTCCTATGCCTGGGCCGGGGAAATAGGCATGGGCGAGGAATCCCCCCTCCCCGTCGAAGGGTGAGCTGTCACCATGAAAACCCGAAGCGAAGATGATGGTGATGTCAACGTCACGCCTGCCAGTCTCCAGGGCACTGTATGGAACGGCCTCGAAGCGTAAGGGAGTCACACCCTGCCACACGTCAAACGCCCGCCGAATGGCATCATGAGTCTCCCGGGCGCCTACCTTTGGCGTGACATTTTTTATGCTGTTGGAAGAAAAACAAGTGAACCAAGTGAGCAGGTTTGTGAAAGATGGAGATTATCAAGCTGAGAAAATGCCCTGCAAGTTGTTGTTTACACACCGTTAGTAACAGTAAGAGACGTGAATGTGACCATATACTACGTACCGCATCAAACCAGTGCTTTGTTGTCCCATTAATTTCAAGTGAATTTTTTAATATTTTTTTTCAAAATGAGGTGACACCAAAAGAAAAAAAAAAGTTTCACTTGACACAACTATTTCAAGCCCGGCAGCTTTCACTGAACTTTTAACACAGCAGTCGTTATCAGTGGCTGGCAGGCAGCGAGGAATGGGAAATCTTCTCCCTTCCTCTCCACTCATTTTCATGAATAAAGTGCAGTCAGCAGCAGCACTGGCTCAGCACTGATTGACATTCCATTAGGAGAGGTGGCTCGTCAATTCAAATTCGGGGAGGAAGGAAGGATTTGAATAAATTGACAGTGTTATCGTCTATTACTGCTGTAACCTGTCAATTTGCAGTTGTGCCAGGGACCCGTTTATCGGTTCTCCTCAGAACCTATTAAAAGCTGGAGCTTAATCAGGCGAGATAAGATGAGAGTTTGAATATTTCTGCTGAGATTACGGACAATTTACTCTCAGGATTTTCAAACAATTTCATATGGGGGTAAAGAAAGCTTTCAATTTTCATGCTACTCAGCTCAAATTGTTTGTTTTGTTTTATGAAAAAGAGGCGAGTACATTGACGAGGTTAAAAGAAAAACAGCCTGATCCCATTTTTCATTTTGCCAGCGAGCTATTTATATGCTGGAAAACAAACATACTCACAGCACACATGGGCAAATTTATGTGTTAATCTGTGTTTCTGGATGTGTGATTGTGACTATATTTGTGTGTGTGTGTGTGCTCCCACATATATGACGTACTTGTGCAGTCTCTATGACAACACAAAGCATGTGATCCCAGGAGGACAGGAGAGAGGAGAGGAGAGCTGAGAAAATTAACACTGCCACATCTGAACCCCACAATGAGAGCTGCTGAACTCAATAGTCGCTATGACAACTGCCTCCACTGTCTCTCACCTGTAGGTGATGTGTGTACGCTGCCACCTCTGTCCTGTCAGTGCGTATCTCCGCGTCCGTGACCTAGAAGCACTTTTAAATTTGTCCGGGACGCCACAGCGAGGCTTTTGCATCCAACTTGAAGAGGAAGAAGAACAAAAAGGAGAAGAGAAGAGAGAAGAAGAGAAGAAGAGAAGAGGATACTCAGTACGTCTCTTCCTGACAGGTGCCACATCATCCAGTCAGCAGCATTAGGGAGTGTTGTACAAAAACTACTACACTACACTACTGACTACTTTCCTCATTCATACCACATCAGGTTATCACGAGCACAACACGCACACACAATACATAGGCAAAACATGAATTCTCACCTCAGCGTGATATCACTGCATCATCATGCAAAATGAGAAGAGGGAAAAGGGTTAAAACCTGCACCTGACGTTGTTTCAGGGGAGGTGGTGGGGAGTGAAATAAACATCTCTGTGTCTGTTCTTCACTAATTCATTGAAATATTGATAGCCATTCCTCCTGCATTTTAAATGAATGAGTGGAGCATTTGCATTAAAGCAAGCCTGTTGGAAATGCATGTGCACTTCAGCTCGCACATCTGCGGCACGTGTGTGTGTATATACTCACTCCTTGGTTTTCTCATCCAGTGTCCCTGTGACATTGAGACCGTAGACGCGCTGCATGGCAGCGATGGCTGAGCGCATGGTTTGTGCCGAGCGCAGGACAGACATTCCCGGTTCTGTGCGGGGAAGGTAGCCATACCTCTGTAGCCATCGCTGTGAGGGAGAGAAGGGAACAGATTCTGGCCTTCATACTGTGGCTATTTTAAGACTTGATTCTTTGCCTGTGTTTGAAAACTCACAGTCCAGAGAAACAGGGAGGAACAGTATGAAAAGGGAGTGAGAGATCACACGTGGAAAAACAAACAGCTATATCAACTGAGCATTGTGTGCAATACATCAAAAGTGTATAAAAAGAAAAAAAAACTCGCTATTGGTTGCAGACATGAACTTAAATCTCCGTTATTTTGATTATCATGAAACTATTTCAACACAGTGTCTTGTTTGGTAATTCTACTTCATGCTGGGTGGTTGTCTAGTGCAAACACAGACCACAGATATTCCTCCACAATGGAGTACCTTGCTCAAGGGCACCACATCCACAGCTGAGGACAGTGTATGGTTTGTTTAGTTACCTTTTTCCACTAAATCAAATTTGCTGACAGTGAAAAAAACTGGGTAGGGTAACTGGCAAGATCCCAGAAACAATCCTACTTCTTTAATCTCTCGTCCACTGCCAAGCCCAGAATAAAAATCAATATGAATATGGCTGCGCATCATTCATTTTGCATCTCACAAGAGGCTGTGAGATGACTAACAATTGCTACAATATTTTTTCATTATCGCAGGAACTGAGATTGAGCTGCTGTCGTGTTTACATTTAACAGCGCAGTGTGGCTGACATGGAGAAGCCTCGGTGAGATACGGAGTGGAAATGGCATGTAAATAGCTAGTCCATAGTTTGCTTAAATTGACGACCAAGCAGGGGTGTGGGTTTAAATCCGCGACTTGTTAACCTTAGTCAGAGTTTGTGTGCCTTGCAGCTGCCAGCCAGTGTAGGTGTGCTTGGCTGTGGCCCTGCATCCTCATGCCTTACAAAGCCAGAGTGCAGCTCAACACTGAGGAGAGAGTTGAGACCGGGCGTCATCCAGGGGTCACTGCCACTCAGTCCTGAACGCTAAGGCTCCACGAGGTGCCCACGCTACCCACAGCTGTCTGCACGCCACAAACAGCTGCCGTGCCTCTCCATCGCTACACAGCCTATGAGAAATGCTCCAGCTAGCTAATCTGTCCATCCCTCCTCCCCCCACCTCTTCAGCCTCTATCCCTCTTTCTGCTGAGCTAAACGCCTTGTTTATCCCCCTTTTTCCTCTTTCCTGTGGGTGTGTTTCCTGTGTGTGTGTTGTGTTTGTTCAAACGGCACACATCTCTAAGAGATATCAGGCAGATTTCAGTGAGCCATAAAATTGAATAATGATGTGTATGTGTGACTGAAAGCTTCAGCATTTAATTTCTTCAGACTGGTGGGAGGGGAACCTGTGGTGAGGATGGAAATGACATCAATTAATAAGGTACAAAAAAAGCAAATCCTATTATGCAACTTGTGTCTGCAAATGTTTAATCTCCCCCAACACTATGATGCTGCCAAAAGCATGCCTGACTTTATGTTGGCCTGCTGCTAACTATACGACAACCTAATGCTGTAGGGCATCTCTGCTGAAACAAGACCACTCTACGTGCAATCATATCTGGGTTGCACATTGAGGGATCAGTGGGCTGGATGAGCTCGGCTCATGCACCGCAGTGCAATAACATCAAATGAGCATCCTTCTGTTTCATTGAACCCTCACAAATGAGGGATGTGTGATATTTTCTCCGTTCAGTACGTGAGCTGTCCTGATAGACTCACAATGTCTCTATGTTCTGCGTGATGGTAATGGGGTGCCCACGGATGGAGTGGGGAGGAAGACATCAGTATATATGTATGTGCAAATATGTTTTTCCACGCCGAGGCAGATGATGTGGAGGAGATAGCACGGTCATTTATGATAACCGGAGAGGGAAGGCCATTTATCTTACCTCTACGTTGAACTGACGATGCTCCTCTCCGGACACGGCACACGAAATCCAAAGCAAAAAATGCAAGCAGAAAGCTGCCGCGTAAAAGCAATCCGATGGTTTTCTTTTACTGGAGGATACTAAGGTCATAATGACCTGTTTTTCCCGAGTGTTTATTAGAAGAAGCCGCCCGTCCGCTTTGGCTCTTGTGTCAAATAAAAACCATCAGGCAAGCTGTCAAGGCAGATTCAGATGAGAACGAGGAAAGGACCCCGCATTTTATATATATATATATACACATATATACATATATATAAAAATAAAAAATAAATCCCCGACGGTGGCATAAAATGTTCCGATGTC
>OMNW01014832.1:6112-16335 GCA_900303245.1 Selene dorsalis
GTTTTACCCCCCCCCCCTCCCCCCACTCACGTCAGTGACTCTAGCCAACTTGTTATTTTTCAGAGACATTTGACCCACAGTGTTTTTGACAGATCCTCAGAGACAGCACTCTTCAGGGTTCCCACTGCAAAGTTACAGTAGAATCCTTGACATGTAGAAAACTCACTTTATACAACATTACATTTTCAAAATAAAAAATCTAATATAGCTTTTTACACTCCAAACTGTCACCCAACAGACATATGTTTTTTGTCTTTCATTTTTTATATTGGACTTTAGGAGTTCTCTGATTACTTTTCCTCCATCTCTTACTGGAGTTCTGAGTGTTACCTGTTAAAATACACCTGAGTCATGTTTTCACAGGATTATGGGATTGTTAGGCAGATGGAAGTCCAGCCCAAAGAGGTCCACAGCATCTTTGACTAGTTTCCATATTCTGATGAGTAGAATTAGAGTGTGGATCCAGTTTGTCTAAAAACAGTATGCCAACCATCTCCTTAAACGTCACCTTTACAACTGTTTGTGTATTACAGTTAGAGGGCAGGGTTTTTGTAGTCAGAGGCTTCAAGGCTGCAGAGAGATTTTGTTTGAGGAATCCAGGTCAGCACAGTCTGGGTTACCCGTCAAATCTCTCCTAAAAGATATAGGTAATACTTAAGGTCTTTTATACCCCTTGAATTCGAATAGTTTTGACATCGCTGGTGTAAATCTGTTAACCAGTGTCTTTTCTAACACCCTCGTACGGAATAATAATTATTATTATTTCATATTATCTAATTATGATGTATTCCTCCTGTGGGTCTTCTGAAATCTTCAGTCCAGCTCCTCTGCTCACATGCTCTCCTAATTAACCTTACATAACCTTATTAAGATTATGATTTTACTACAGTTACTGACCTTTCTGCCTCACTGATATGTCCCTTTTTATGTCTTTTTATTGTGAGGCACTTTGTAACCCATTTTGGGAAGTGTTTTATTTATAAGGTCATTATTTGTCTTTATTATTGCACTGTTAAATATTCATTGTGCCATCCATTATGTGGCTTTTTAAACCATCATGTTAACTACTAACTGGGCCAGAATTATGTAAATTATATGCAAATTGTATTCTGCGTGGATGCTTTCATATGTACAATGGTTTACAACATCCATGGGCCAAGAAAGCTGCTGTTCTTTGTGACTGTCAGATGAAGAAAACAGAGATGCAGGCAGGCAGAACAGGGACACTGACACAAAGACAGATGAATACAAAGAGAAAGACAAACAAAGAGAGGAAGACGGGTATAAAAATGTTAAGAGTGAGGGCAACACAGAGGGGGAAAAGAGTGATTGAAGAGCAGAGCAAGGAGAAGGAGAGTGACAGACGCGCTGTATGCCCATCCATCATGTTGTGTTTAAATAGCTGACGGTGGTTACGTATGAGGGAGGAACACGGATCAATCAGACTTAAAAGTTAGAACTGGGCACACACTCATCACAGGAGAGTGTTTGCAGACTCTGAAAAGTTCCTCTTCATTTAAAGCTTTGAGGTGCATTAAAACAGCTTTGATGCTTTGAGGTTTCTTTCTGCTGACAATCCATTATTCAATTATCATAGAGCCTGGGATTTCTGAATGCTCTCCTTTTTAACACACACACCATTTTTGTGATTGTAGCAATAGCTGTTAATTTATAAAGTATGAGATAACACTGTGCCCTACATTACTGTGGTCTGGAGTGGGGGCTTGAGTTTTTTTTTGGTCCCGATAAGCAATGTCAATACTGGTAATTTGTTGTGGGCAAGCACTTAAAATAACTATAATATAACTTCAGCTCCAAAAGCCTTACAGTCTTATACCCCAGGGGCAGCAGTGCTAGCCATTAGCTTAGTGTCTGTGTGAGCTGAGAAATCCCTATGTGACTCTATAATGCATAAAGTGCTGAGGATCCAGGGCAAGTCGATGCTGTGCTTTTGATAGTGTAATTATTTGCCATCGACACAAGTGGACCCTTGGAAGAGAGACGGCTAATGAGAGTACTGTTTAATGGGAATCATGGCCTGTACTGGCTGGCTAGCGTAACTAGCTTCCTGTTCCTTCTGGATGTAAGCCAAGCTTGCTAACTTTTACTGTCAGAGTTAAAATAAACACTTAACAGCGTAGTAGGTCTTTGCAAAACTACTAGATATGTTCTGACACAGTTCTTTCCTTACCCCTTCCAATAAGTGGACTTTGAACATCAATCAATACTGTGTACCGTTCCAATACCAGTGCATTTTAAAATACTTCAGCTTGTATAACTTCACTTAACCATCAGTTTTCTGCTGTCTGCTTGTTACTTGCTGCCATATTCACAAAAGCAGCTATAACTTTGAAGAATGAGAGGATCCAAGAGGATTTGTGGTATTGACAGTATCAGAACTATTTCTGATCAGTACTGGAACATCTCTATACATTAGCATGGCTATGTGGGCTAAAAACTCAAATGTCAGTCACACTCTGTTGTGGGAAATGTCCACCCAGAAACTTGGAGGGGAAAAAAAATCTATTGAAATATGTTAAAGTGTGCACTGGAGCTGCTGTATCATTTTTTGTTTATTCCCTCCCATGAAAAGAGAAACCATTTCAAAATTCAGTTTAACTTTCTTATTCTGTGGTGTCACTATCATATTTAACAGTTTGGTGACTTCTATTTGTACATTCAGCATGAAATGGGAACATCTAGCCTGCTTTGTTGCTTAATTTTGTTTTTGGAAATTACCACATTGTGCATTCAGCTCGAGGCACTGTGAACAAGGTTTTTGTTGTCAAAGTTATATTCTCTGTGAAAACTGCGGATAACCCTGGTCCCTGATGGTCAGCCCCAATTTCTGTTTCTCAGCATCTCTTGTCTTTCTAATTCTGTGTTTCTTTTCTGCTCTCACATCCAATCTCTTGTTCCTTTTCTCGCTCTAGGCTTCATGCCGTCTTTCCTTTTGCTCTTCTTCACTTTATCTCCAACTGTCTGTCAAATCTTTTATCAGCGTCTCCGAGTACATCTGCTCCACTCTCATCTGTATCTCTGCTTTTCCGTCTATCAGTTGCTTACTGTCAGTGTTTCTTCCTCTCAACTTTATTCCCTGTTGAGCATCGGCAATTTTAACCTCACAAACACCTCGACTAATCACATGGTAGCCATACTATGAAGTTGAAACCCGAGTCATATGACATGGAGGGGGAAGCATCTTTTTATCAGGCTGAACACCTCAGTCGGTTTTAATCAGACTCGCTGTCTGTTTGAATGAGTGAGGCTTCATTAATCTCATCCCATGAAGGGAGAGAAAATGGGAATCATCACTTTGTTCCACGCTGTCTTTCATGTCTGAAACACACACACACACACACATACACACACACACACACACACACACACGCACACACACTCTCACATTAGGTACAGGCACGTACACATGTATCTGTATGGTCGAATGGAGAAGAAGTTGCTGTTTCATAAGCCGGGTTATGTCAGGTCAGAACGCCTGTGCACAACATTTTTCCACACCCTGTTGTTCCTCCCTCACTCCCCTCCACCCTGTCTTTGTTTACTGCAGTCGATCCAATCGCTTCTTCTCCACTTATATTCGTCTCCCTCACCGATCTCCCCAGGCATCTATTAATATTTTCTCATGTATTCTCTTCTTTTTTTTCTCTTCTGTCATCTGATGTGTGTTCTTTTCTCCCTCCTTTCTATTTTCTGCTTATGTCCCCTCTGTGGTCCCTGTCAAGGCTCCTTGATCATCTCACCTTCATATATCTTTATATATAGACCACTTTCAGTTTACTGTAATGGGGCCACTCTGCATTTGCATGAACTTCCCTATTGAGACACTGTAGCTGCTTTAAAATTGCTTATTTCTATGTAAAAATCCCTGCATCTGACTTCTTGTTGATCTTTGTCGCTCTAACCTACATTAAATAGTGAATATAGGAGCAACTTTTTCTGCATGAAATGGACTGATTCCACTTGCAGCTATGACCCCACATCCTCCAGTGGACATAATTCCCTTTCAACTAATGTGGTAATTAAGTTGTGCTTCAAGGATTAATCATTAAGTCTTTTTAAAACGTTCAAAAATGTACCCTAACGTTTAAAGCTATTTCAAGGCTTCAAGTCTTTGCCTCCTTTAGACCGCTCCGTTTGACCAACGATCCAAAGCATATCTCCATCAGTCAAACAGCACACTCAGTTCATCAAACTGTAAAATGCAAAGACTAATGTACACATTCATCAGTAAGTTATAGACTCGATCACCATTGTGTTACCTCATTCTGCAGTAGATAGAGACTTAAAAGACACTTACTGAAATGAAAATGTTCTAGGTCCCCATTTAACCATCAAGTTTCTCTTCATTTCCCTTCAATGCAAATACTTTAATCACACTGTCTGACAGTATCACATATATAAAATATATATCCTATATCCCCAACTCTTCACTGATGCTGAATGAGCTTTTTATATGATGTTTGATGCACACATCTATTCAATCTACACATCTTGTGTCTCATTTTATCCACATTTTCCAAAACTCAGTCTGACATATTTGCCATCTTTCAAAACTCTGGGATCTCCACTAGAACTTTAACTGAACTTCTCTCTGTTTGAACAAAGCCTGGGCAAACAACAGAAGTTTGAACTGACTGTTCTTTCTGGGCTGTCAATGATATAAAACTGAGGAATCGGTGGTAAAGCATTTGAGGCTGGAACCGTTGTGAAGTTTGACATGTTTGATAGATTAGATTAAAGGCGCCTTATAGATCTGTTTACAGAAAGCGTGGCTCACAAACATGAATTGTGTTTATCCTTGAGGTTTTACAAATGTATTGAATGCATGTCTTTGCTCATAAAACATTAGCGAAGCTCATTTCTTTTGAAGCTTTTTTGAAACTTGCATTGTTTTCATCAATGTGTGCTAGTTTGCAGTTTTCTTCTGCCCTGCCTTTGCTAGCACATCGCTCCTTTTTTGTTTCTCCATCGCTTGTAGACAAGTGGAGAAGTGCGTATGTGCCTCCTCATACACTGGACCAGACAAACGAAACCTGCACCATCTAAGGACTGGTTGCATAGCGATACTAGAGGTCACTACACAGGGTTCCTGGTGATGAATGTGTGAGGTGTTAATTTTCTGTTGTTTATCTAAACTCCTCCTCACTGAATCATGTCAGTGTCAGTTGAAGGCGTGAAGCTAAAATGCCAGCGCTTTCCCCTCACATCATTTTAATGTCTTCTCTTGTGTGTACCTTCACTGTCTCCTTTTTAACTCGTCTTCTTGTGCTCTCTTTTGTATCCTCACCTCCCGTTCTTTCTGCTGTCTAACGGGATGTCAGGAAACGGTACCTTAGAGAGATCCTGTGGCATTTTAAAATTTCGTTTCTCTTATCACACTTTGCCAGTGACTTGTTACCTTCAGGGGAGTAATTCTCATATAGGCATTGCATTTAGCTGAATGTGAAATGCCATAAGAGTGGGGTTTTTTTTAAAATCCCCATTGAACCGAATATCTTAAATGCCTGGAGGACAAAAGCACTTGAAACACAGACAGCAGTATTCATGTGAGTGAAGTGTAGTGTCCTGTGGGAAGTTACTGCATTATTTTCATTACTAGAAAGAAATGACAGCAACTTTAAGAGAATTGTTTGGCCTATATGAATATTAATACCTCTTTTGTGTGTCAGTCTACTGTATTTTTCAGGGTGTTGACTAACAGTCAAAAGCTGATTCTCTCCATTTCAGCTTTCAGAAGCCAGGGACAAGACACGTGAAGACCTGAATCGAACTGTTGATTACAAAGAGCTGAAAGGCAAAGACTCATCAGCTGTAGATCTGGTGAAGAAAATTGAGCAGGTACTCAACAACTTCATGACAAAACCGCAACTGATTTTGGTGTTTTGAAAACTGCACTGCAAGACTACAATCATTGTATCTGTGTGCGCACATGTAGCTGGAGGTGAATCTGGCCAAACACGAGAGACAGTTGCTGGAGAAAGAGCTCCTCGTGGACCAGGTGACCCGGCTCTCCAAGCCCCTGAGCCAGCAGGTTGAGAACTGCCAACAGGACAGACTCTCTCTGGCAAAGAAGGTACACAACAAGATGAAGCTTGGCTCAAATACACACAATCAGATAACACAAAACAAAAGCTCCAATACAAAAGAATACACACTCAGATTAACACACGCAGATCCTTATTATATCACTCACCTGTTCATTTATAGTCCAGTGACTGGCCTCTTTGTGTCTCGCTCATGCACACACTCGCACATTGTTTGAAGAGCATGTGCAGCCCATGTGAGGAGCATGCAGAGTGGGCAGAGTTCACAGAGCATTACATTAACAAAAGCAAGTGGAGCAAGGTTCATTACTCTTAATAGCTTGTGGAAGCATGTCTTAATAACATGAATGGAGAGAAATTAGATTTGAAGTGGGGGTGGGGGGGTGTAATAAAAAATGTAGATCAAAGGTCCGTTTTCAGGATTTTAATTGATATAATATACAGTGTGTGAATGTTGAATCAATGTAAGAATCACCTAAACTCTGTGTATGTGTTGTCTGCCTCTAGCTGAACAACATCCGATCGCATATGATCAACACCAACCATCGGTTGATGGCCCTTTCTGCAGAACTCTCCATGAAGCAAGCCGCTGCTTTGTCTCAACAACAAGAGATCAAAGAGAGAGAGCTCCAGGTCAGAGGTGGTCTCACTCACTTACAGTGCATACCATGCACCCACAACTGTGTGATTCTGGAGTCCAAACTGTGTGATCTTAGTAGCACATTCTTCCCCCCAGTCTCCCACTGTCTTTCCAATTTATTCCTGTCACTCTCCACTGACTGCGATCGAAGGCAGCAAAGTGTCTCATAACTAAATCCTCACTGTGTCCCATCTTTCACCTCAGACCCACTTATCTTGCTCATCTGCACTGTAAAGATAAATCAAAAAGTAAACACAGACAAAATAATATTCGTAAATGAGTTTTAAATAAAAAAAAAAACTCCAGTGGGTTCATAAAAATGAAGAAATGTCAACTAGAATTGCTGTCTCGCTCTGGTCTGACCTATGCCAGCCAGTCAAGTCACAGGAAATAAGGTCCCAATCTCTCCTTCTGGTTCTGAGTTCATGTTGAATCATGACCAGGGGTGGTTTCTGAGAACAAGGACAAAGTGGTAAGATGGTGAATAAGAATAAACAGAAAATAAAAACAACAGGGCTATAAGGATGTTAAGAACACACAGCCATTAGTGAGCCTGCAAGACTAGCAAAACTTTATTTTATTAATAATAATTAACTGGGATTGGTCACTGAGAAAATGGCCAGAGGTAGCTGGTAGCAGTTGGCCACTTAGCAGCTTCTGTACCTATAGCAACCAAGATGAGTTTTACTGTTGACATTTGAGCCACAGATTCTATAAAATCACCTGACCCTGTGTTTGAAAAAACATTAACAGTAAGTTAAAATCTCTAAATGTTGTTTTAGTGTTTAAATTAGAAAATTACTTTTAGCCAAGTGTGTAACGTTTAGGTTATACGTACTGTATCAAGCTACGGTCTATATTATATTCTAATGGTTATTAGCAAACAGTCGCATATTTAGCAACATGAGCTTACATTACATGGAAGTCATGTAAGTGCTGTTTTCACAACACTTCGAACTTTGTTTTGGTCTCCTGCCAAGTCCAGAGAGAAATGTCTTACTCATGAGTTATTTCATGACCACTAGCTAACTGCTAATGTCAACAGGTTTTTGAAGAGTTTGTGTCAGCTGCTGCGTACGCCAAGAAATGATTGCAGCACTGAGACCAAGTCAGAACATTGAGGTTATCTGCCTAAAACCAAAACAATGAGCTGAAAGATGCTAAATAAGTTAATCACATTTCACAGTGCATGATATGAAATCATCAACTTGTGCAGCCTTAGGTTAACATTGATAAATGTGTAGCTCTTAGTTTTATGCTACCACCTTGAACTCAAATAACAAGTGTGTCTCGCTTGTGCAGATGTTGTTGTGTTTTATGCTTTTAGGTAATAAATTTCAACATCTGTCTGGTGCTTTGAGGACATAATGAAGGAGAGGGTTCAGCTGGCAGAACAGAACCAGTAACATCAGCTTTGCCAAAAGCTGAGGTAGCATGTCCAAACATAGACTGATTTTATTTGAGCTCCGTTTTCCCTCAGAAGTGGAGAGAAATCATTTTACCCCACGTTTGAGTGACACCTGCCATTAGCAACAAAATGCCAGTGGCTAAGCCGACAACCTAGTTTGAAATTTGAGACTGGTGTGAGCAGGGGATCGTTCCCTCTTTCTGCCTTAATAAAAAATTAAACCAATAAAAATAATAGGATTTCCCATATGTCTTGTAAATGTTGCATGTGTTATTCACCTGAAGAGCCCCTGCAGCTGATGTATGCCTGCAGCACACCACAGATACAACTGGAGTTAGAAAATGCAGAAACATAACTATGCCCTAATTCTGACACTAATACAGCCATCTGTTTTCAGGCACAGCTAAAATTCAATTCTAACTGGAGCCAGGAGAGCAAAGAGTGGTTGCAGTGATAGGAATACAAAATGAATGTTTTTTTGCGCTGGCCCCTGTGTTTCCAGATGGACAGGTGCCAGCGGAGGCTGGAGCAGGGCCTGCCACCCTGCCCTGAGATAGAAGACGAGTGGAGGAGGATGCTCCGCGACAAGAAGAGAAGGCAGAGGGACAAAGAGGAGAAAGAGAGGGTAAAGAAGCACAGACACACACACAAACACACACTCACTGGTTCAGGAAATGATTAAAGCAGCGAGGGGCAAGAAAAGAAGATAGAGTGACCGAGAAAAAAGAAGTGAAGTGGGGACACAACATGGGGTAAGAATCAATTAAGGTGCTGAGGGACATAAGGGGGCTGCAGTACACCTGAACACGGTGACTGAGAGAAGGGAATAGAAACTGTCCACACACCTGAGACAGGAACTGAAGTGTTTTCTCCACATGCACAAAGATGGGACAAGAAGGGCAGACGGGCTGACAAACAGAAGTAGAGGCTGTCTACACAAGAGAAGGCACACATGGATCTGTGGTGTCTGAAACCGCTCCAGCTGTCTGCCGCCTGTCTACTGTTAAACCCGTCTGCATTTCCTCAGCACACCGCATGTATTAAAAACAGGACGAAACTGAACTGAGGTTTATTTCCTCTTTTTAGAGCCTCAGCCTGAGCGTTATTACTCACATGTCGTTCGCCAGGTCTTTAAATATAACTGTTTGTGAACCAGAGAAAAGGAATACATAGTTTCCTGTTTATTTATTGGCAGTGTTCCTATGTATTTTTGCATTCAAAGCCATTATTCCTGTTTTTGTGTGAACTCCCTCAGATCACATGCCAGCGGATAAACTGTTCATACGCACGAGAAAATCGCCATCTCTTTGAAGTCTCTGTGAGATTTCGGCACAGTTCATTTACATGCTGTTGTGGGGCGAAAGTCAAAGCGAGGACCGTAGTGTCATGAGGACATGTGCATAGTGATTTTTTTTTTCCCCCCTCTTTTCTCGGCAGGAGGTAGCCATGGTTACAAATTGATTCATCAGCCATGTTGGGTTCAAATCAATTTTGCCAACCACCAGTCGTCGTATTTTAGTTTTATTAACGCCGGAAAGAAATTTTCCAGCCTGTGATGACTGATTTAATTTCTTTATGTGTCAAAAAAAAAAAAGTGAGTTTGAGGTATATTTTATTTTTACAACCTCTGTCCTTTGACAAAATCATGCATTAATCATTCTGTTGTTAAAGTCATCAGTGCGTCATAAACTGTTAGTCAGAGAGATGAAGAAATTCAGCTACCTGTGTATTGATTTATTTTTTACACCAAAAACTGAATCCCATATATCACATCCCATCGAGCGTCTCTAATCACTAATCTCTTCAATGAATATTAATTCACTGAAGTTAGTAGAAACAAACCTTTGGCTCAAACCAAATCAGCCTTGGGATTTTGAGCTCTGCTGTTCATCGGTACCCCTGCTTTTGTCATGATATTGGAAAATAAGTAAAAATAAATAGTGGAATTAATTTTTCCATGATTTAAAATTCAGGAAAACAGTTTTTTAACTGTTTAATTCAAGGTCATGCAGCCTTACATAAAATATGAAAACTGCCTCTGACGTGCGTTTGTTTGTTTGTGTGTGTGCGTACAGCGGGCTAAAGAGGACGTGTGGAACCAGTTGCCCAG
>OMNW01014833.1:3676-20634 GCA_900303245.1 Selene dorsalis
ACCATTATTTGCTCATGCTGCATATTTATTTAACTGAAGGCTAAAAGAGTCAGTATCAAAATAATATTTTATTTTAAACATAACTTGTTCCGTTATAACTTGTTCAGTTTTTCACGGATTTAGCTGTGTGTGAAAGAGTTGAAAGATGTGGGATGCCCTTTACTTATCTTCTGTTGTGTATGGACTCTCTCCATATTGGCAATAAATATTAGATACTACTTTTCTTCAAAGGAAACAATTCTTGTGCTTTTTGCTGTTTTATTCTGCCCATGAAGGTTTTCTCACACCTGTTGCTTTTTTTTTTTTTGGTGTAATTTCTACCAATTTAAGGTGGGGGGCGTTAGACACTCAGCAAGTTCACTGAAAGAGAGAAACAAATGCGTCAAGGCAGCAGTGAAACTTCGGGGGAACTCAAGACGTTTCACCTTCACAATAAAAAGGCCAAAAGAAACAAACTTCTGAAAGTTGTTTTAATTCCTTTTTTTGTCAGTATATCCTTTGGTCTTAATTATGATAACCTAGGTGAAAAAGGCCTACACAATATTTAGACAGAAATATTTCGAAATATAGGTTACATTTTGCATTTAATTAAAACTTCAATTCAATTAAAGACTGAGGCATCACCAACTTCTATCTGAGGTGTTATTGTGGATTTATCCATTCTTTTTTGTATCATGGATGTAAAATTGTGTGATTACCTTTGACCTTTGACATCCATTAAAAAGACAAGAAAGACAAATCAAACAGTTTACTCCCAAAAGCCATCTACACATATATACATATACCAAATACATACATAATATATAATTAGTGCATTGTAAATAGTATATACATACATAAAATCAAAAACAATTAACATCAGCGATATTTTAGAGGATAAATTAAAATGTAGAATATAACATACATAATATAATATATGACAGTGTAAGAATATTAATATAATGGAAAAAAGTACATGCAAACGCTTCAGACACTTTTAAAGAGTAAATAAAACACCTTTATTTTGAAAAGGACCTCCGGAAGCCGATGGTTTAACGTGGGTTAGCTTCACAAAGCTCCCCGGGGCCAGCCTGTGTTAGCTGCGGTGGCCTCTCCTCTTCTCTGGGCGGTTCCACTCTGAAAGAGACGTTTAGCAGGAAAGCTCACCAACAAAACTCTCCGCTCAGACACAAACATGGCGCCTGCCTTCACCGACAACTTCAGATGAGAGTGTGGCGAAGAAGTGTCCAACGAACTTTCTGAGGAGTAATTCGGAGTGGCTTTAGTTTTTCTGCGTGCCTTCCCGGTTTAACCTGTCTCAGTTTGCACAAATAAACAAAAACTCGGAATATATCAAGTGGGTAAAAGCAGCAAGTTGCCTACATGTCAACATTGTCTCTCGCTGCAGTGTAAACAGCTGGTAAGTACTCATATTAGCGGCTATGGGAAGAGCTGAGACTGGGCTGAGTTTGCTGTAAGAGTGAATAACTGTACTTAGGTCTGTTTGAATATCACTGTAGCTGTTTACAAGTAAGGTCACCGGCTGAAAAAAGCCTTTTCCTGGTGTTGGGCTGCTGCGGAGCTGCTTCTGCACTTTCCACCGTGTGATATCCGACCGCGGAAAGAGACACGGCCACGTAGTGAGTGCACAGGCTGCTCGCAGGAGGACATTTCTATTGTTGTGTCCGCGGCGAGGTGTATTTCCTGCATCAAAGTTGACCGACTTATGGGGTCGGATGCAACAGTTGGGAACATAACACCCCCCGCCTCCTCCTCCTCCTCCCCCTCCTTCTCCTTCTCCTCCTCTCTCTCCTCCACGGGCCCTCCGTGACGCCAGATAATCAGCCTGTGCTCTCCTGGAGCCAGTCTAACCTTGCAGGTGTCTGTCTGTCTGTCTGTCTGCTCCAAGCAGCACTCACAAAAGTGAATTTCCTGCCTGGAATAAACTAGATACTTGGATAAAACTAACTCCAGCAGGGGAGGAGGGAGGAGGCAGCAGCTGAATAGACTCATGATAAGGAACTGTTAACCTGACTTCCTTTTGGGCATGTGGCTTGCTTTCATCCAGGAACTTTCTTTCTGAGTATGCCTTGTCTGCATTTTCTGTGACCCTAAGCCTAGGACACAGAGTTGTGTAAGATGCTTCTGTTGGTTTTGTGGCTGTGTGTAGACGGAGGTGGGGGGTGGGGGGGAGCATGGGAGCACTGGATGCCACTGAATGCAATGCCAAGGTGCTCACATATCTATGCCTCAGCACTTGACGGTTTGCCAGCCTGCAGGAGACTGTAAGCCCTGAAGGCAGCAGAGTGGTGATTCACAGCGTTCGTGTGAGGTTCCTGTTATGACAGCCGTGGCTCAAGTCCCAGCAGAGCCCAGGATGGCACTTCCTGTGGTGTTGCACCAGAGGGATATTCTCATTTAAGTGTTTTAACACCCAAGATCGTGGCAGCGGGAATCATGAGATCGTAACAGAATAATAGAGGTTCGGTGGAGGGAGAGAACTGTGGGAACTGCATCGGCACTGAGCCGCTGACACGTGGAAACATGGCAGGGAAAATCTCTTCCTTGACCTTGGCTCAGCCTGACAGCCACTGGAAAAGGGGAGTGGAGCGAATGTTGCCTCCTACTAACGGCTGCAGGCAGAAGCTATAAAGTGGGTCATGGCTTGTGTACATTGAACTTGCACTTTGTCACTGCTGCCGCTGCTCAGCCAAAGGCTCCGTCAGGTGACCAAGCAAATGAAGCAGATTGGTCAGGGGAGCTGCAACAGGCTGGAGAAGGACTGTGTAGCAGAAGTCAAATAGGATTTTTTTGAGGAGTGTGAGAGAAGCCAGTAATTGATTCTGAAGCACAGTGTCTGTAGTATCTGCTTTGATACATTCTTTATCTCTATTCTTCAAATAACATTACAGCTGCGTATAATCCAGCTTCAGCACTTCATAGGCTGGAACTGGCTCCCATTTATTTCAGGACCTCCACTGGGACTGATATTTCAGCTCCTCTCAGAGCTTAAAGTCCCACTGACTCTTCACCTCTTTTCACCACTCTAACATTGGCTGAGACTTCTTCATGAAGGAAGTCTTCATCCATGGGGGTGAGGGGGTGAGGTCACTGTCAGCAACACAATAGCATCCCCAGAGCTGGTGGGCAGTTATTGTCGGACTCAAGGACACATCAACAGCCCTGATCTGTGTTCTCAGACCTAGCTGTTACTGCCGTGTATGTTTTACATGGTGTTTCTACTTAAACAGCCAGAAATAACCGTGTATTCAATGCAGAGGGCCTCAGACAGTACGAGTCCTTGAGTTTGCTGATCCAGTGCGTCAGAACACCTCGGTGCATTTTGCCTAACTGCCCGTCTTCATGTCTGAACATACATTAACTCCAGAGAGCGACAACACAGGCTGCTGTAGTGCAGCCAAAATCCCTCTCAGGTGACCTCTGTCCTCCCTCCGACTCTTGTGCGCTGGCGTGATGATCCAGGAGTGTTTCGGTCGTCTTCCCTCAGCCGGCCCGGGTCTCAGCTGGTCTGAGCCCAGCTAGTTAGTCAGGGCAATGAGTTTGCCCTCTCTCCTTCTCCTCAGAGTGGAAAGAATGCTCTGTGTCTGCCGGGCTGTCACGCTCCAGGAGGGAAGCAGTCTTGTGACGTTTCTGCTGGGCCTGGCCTGGCCGCTCTGAGCTGCCTCTCGTCCTCCGTCTCCCCGGGTTGTTTTTAATTGAAGAAAGTCGTCTTTCTCGGCAGCTCACTATCCTTGTCTGACCTTCTGGTTGTGTCGTAAGGAGGCATGACCTACCTACCTGCTGCTGCTGCGGGTTGTTGTTGTTTCTGACACAGCTCTGAGTGTGTCACTTTCTCTTGGAAACACACCTGCCTCGTAGATCAGCCAGTCAGGTCTTTGTAGCGTGCAACGAAAGAAGGCATTAAAAAGAAAAAGAAAATCAGCCATGAGGAAAAAGTAAAAATTTTCACCTTTGGTTATTTGGATATGTGTCACCTGCCCTGTGATCGCAGTCACTAGTCGCTGCTGCTCACTTTGATGTTATCTTGACAAAACATTAAACAAGGATCCAGGGCAGTTATGTTGAGTAGTTAGATTGCTGCTGGATTAGCAGAGATAAAAGAGATAAAGTGCTGGAGGGGAGCAGACAGTGTGAGTGAGCTTTCACTGGATGTGCTGACAGTTTTGATAATTATGTAACATGTCAAAATACAACACAGTTACAGGTTACAGCTTCTGAAAGCGCAAAGAAGAAACAGTTGTTTCTGTTTGACACTACTTTCTGCTGTTTTTGACTTGTGTTGTTCTGATTCTGCTCCTGGTAGCAGAAATGCCTCCAGTGCTGCTTCACTACTGAATTGGGTAAACAGTTGAGCATGTGACCAATCTGACACCACATCATTCAATAATAACTTCACAGTTTCAGGCCAAATTAAAAGGTCATTTTCACTGTAATCAATTCCTCTCTGCTCTAGGTAGCCCAAACAGGAAGTTGTGTTGTGCTGTTTTAGAGCAACAAAGAAGAATTAGTTTCTAGTAAATAGTGTAATGTTAGCCGCCAGTGAAACGTCTGCGATTTGACCATATGTTATAGTAGGAAGCCTCACAGTGAGAAGGGAATGTGTGCAGCATGTCAGGCTTCATGACTGAGGAAAGGGATCAAAAAGGACATATGTGACTGTGACATTCATCTGTTTGTTTTACGGAGGGCTCCACCTGAACCACAGTATTTAACGATGATGGCTATCATGTCGTATTCTGGGAAGTGTGTTGACGGCTATCGGGAGCACCTAAATGAGAATGGGTGTTTTGTGTGTGTGTGTAAAAACCCAGGGTTAAACAAACACGACTAAGGAACAGAGTTCACTGTTGGTCTTTTGCTTTGCTGAAGCCATGTAGAGCAACAGAGATGTTGTTAGCATATGGATGTGATAGTGGCAGACTATCACTCAGGCTTATCTGAAGCCTAAAGGCAGATAGACTGTGAATGCCCCACCTCTTACTCAACAGCAAATATTGAACAGTTAAATATATTTCCTGCCTCTGTCAGGTGCACTTGAGGTTGTTTTTTATCTTTTCTTCTTATTCTCTGCGATGGAAAGTGCAGGGTAGTGTGGGTTAAGGCTGGTAGTCTCATCACAACTTGCTGTTAAGATGAATTAGCCTGGCGAGGTATTCACAGACCACAGTTTAACAGCCGACCACGTGCACACACGCTCCAGCTTTCCCCATATGAATTTAATCAGACAGCAGCTCCAATGACTTCCATTTGAGTTCATCTCCCCTAAAAACCCTCGCTCCGTCTCAAAGGGAACGCAGGGCGCTGCCTTTTCTGTGGTCATCGCCTTGTAAAATTGAGGTTTCGTCACCTCGTTGGCACCTTGTACTCGGCCTAGCCTTCAGCACTGGCAGCACGCTGCGATGACAGGTAGTACAGAGGGCCACTTTGCTCCTCACATCCCCCTGAAGCCCAGAGTTACAGAGTGGCACTTGAAGCTGACGCACAGCATGGCTCAGTGGAGCCGCTGGAGCTGAAAGGGTCGTCTTTTGGAGGCCATTACGGTTGAAATGTGATTACCTGTTCCTTTGACAATTTTTGCTCAGACTCTTTTTTCGTGTCAGCGACCATTGCTAAACTTTCAGGACTGATTTTAAGTGCACTCCAGCCCTGTTACATGGAGATGAATGGAGGGTACAGGTGTAGAAGCTCACATGTACGTACAATGAAGACTCGGCCTTACCTACTGTTTATAATTAACAGTAGGACTGCTGCGTGAGTGCTATCACTGCGTCTGTACACACACTTTTTATTCTCTATTTGCTGCGTCCGTAGTACATTACATGACAGATGTGTGTGTCAGGCTCAGCTGCTGTTTTCGGGAAGCTGCAAGTGGATCTGCATGGCAGGACTCCTGTTGAAATAACCAAGACAGATACGGCACTGTCTGTTGTCCAGCATCACACACAAACACACACACACTTGTGCATGCGCACACATGCAAGCAGGCTCTTTCACCCTTGGGGAATGAGCCTCCAGGCTCTTTTGTGTGAAAGGGATGAGATCATCGTGGGGCAGACCATGGGGGGATGGAGTAAGGGGTTTACACACACTATACTTAAATAGAGATCTCTCTTTCTGTGTCTTTCTGTGTCTCTCTCTCTCTCTCTGCAGCTATAGGAGCTTTGCTTAAATTGAATTTACCACCGTGGGTGCTAAGAGGTTTGATAGGTGAATGCCATTCACAGCACACAAGTGCTGAAGATGAATACACATCAGTTTTGGCCCACATGAATGTGAGGAGTAGGACCTCCCCAGTTTTATTTATGTCAGCCGAGGAGTGTTCCCCTGTGTTCCACTCCTCGGCTGCACACACAAACTTTGGCACGTTTGTAAGCAAGTTGAGACCAGTGCCACCACCGAGGAACAAGGCTTTCTAGCACAGGAAAACCTGAGGCCTGGAGGAATGGCTCAGTCAGAATTTCAGGAGAAAAAGTGACCACTTATTTATTTTTGATCACCATGAGCTCACCAGTTTTTTTTTTTATATAGCTCACACAATTAATGGCACAGGTTACTGTCTATGCCTGAAATGTGAACATGTTCCTCTGTACTAGGAACGTAGTGATTTCAAAATGAATACACCATTGTACTAGAAGCAGTGACTCACTGTGTCTTGTTGTGTTGCATTACACCTTCTAAAACAGCCGTGTCTCTCAAAAGTAACAGAGCAGCTTGACAGTTCACATGGCATTACAAGCACGTGCTTGTATCCTCCCGTCACACCTGCTGAACTGAACCTGCTCTATCAGAGATGACGCTGAAGATGCTGTTGTCACTTCTGAAGCATCTGGATTTCAAGTGTCTGTTTCAGTTCAGAAAAATCTACCAGAAACGAATTTATTCAAAAAGACCATAGACATCAGAGGTCACTGTGTTTTCTGTCAGTCAGATTAGGGTGCATTCATACATGTGGCTCGTTTGCTTTGTTTCGATTCACGGGCTGACACCATACAATTGTTGTATTTTTCTTTTGGGTTGTTTGTGTTCACAAGCTAACAGTCCCAAGTGGTCTAAAGTTGTAAACAAATGGCATGTGCAAAGCAACTGTTCTCTCATTGGCCAGATGTCTTACCTGGAAGAAGGAGGAGTTCACCCTGGAAAAACTAAAACCATGGAGCATCAGCAGGCTAGTTTGGTTTTTTTTGAGTCAGTTGTGTTGGTTGCTGAGTCGATTACGTTCTCACTGCAAACGAACCGCTCCAAGGCTCGAGAGACCATGATTTGAATGTGATTTCTAATGGACAGTGACTTTCAAATATGCCTCATCATTGTTAGACAGTGAAAAGCAATGTAAAATAGTACAAAAGTGATCAGTTTTTATAGAATTTAAATCGTATCAATTGGGTAAAAACAGTTACAGTGAAGGTTTGAGCCAGACTTGTGCACTGGTAAAAATCCTCTCTCAATAACCTCACAAATAACTGTCTGTTTTCTCGTAATCCGACAAATAAGATACTTCACGGATCAATTTATTTCACTACAGTGGTGTGAAAATCAAGTATAGCCATTAAACATCTCTGTCCATTAACTGAAGAATTGCAGTGAAAACACATGGATGGTTAAAGGGCTGCAGCTCATCATTATATTCTAGATGTGGTGATTTAAAGTAATGGGAAAATGTCTATTACAATTACAGTATACTGGGATGCAGAGTGACCTGATCAAACAGCCCATAAGCCCAAAATGTTTTGTGAACTTTCATGTCAGAATCATCATATTGTCACATCTGACTTGTTTGAATGATCAGAGGTTTGCTTTGTGGCTTGAAAAATGACCAGGTGTTGCAGCATTAGACTAAATATCATGATATAAAGGGGTGCCCATTGGTTGACTCTTTATCTCATCACACCATCCAAACCTAACTAGTGATGAATTAATACACAAATTCACAAGAAAACTGAAAGTGTGCTGAAGGCTCACTTCATGCTAAGGCCTAACTTACAGAGATCATAGCAACAAGGAAGCCCAGAGGCCAGTTTCACGGTGAATGTGTGTGCCCACTATTGCCTCATAACATTTCTCTGTCCCGGTCTGCAGTGACCTGACTCTCCGAGCGCAACCCAGACAAAGAGCGTGACACTCGATCATCGGGGCTCAGGAGCAACAGAGGAACAGGTTTTCACATGGGAAGGGAGGGGCAGAGCACAACCTTTAGAGGCAGGGGCTCAAGTTACAACACAGGACTTCATACAGTGGAAACCCAGTTTGTCTGTCGGTTTGGCCCAAGAAGCTTCACTATTTGTGCCTCAAGTATGAGTTTGAGAGGTGTTTATGCGCTGCTACGAGCTCAGGACAAGAGGATTTAATGTTATACTCACTTCAGTTTACAGTGGTTTTAGAGCTTTTTGTGTAATTCCCTGTCAGCACAGTCAGAGTTTATTACCACCACCGTGTTTTATTTCCTCACTAGACATGAAAGTGACCAATAAAACAAGCCATTTTGGCCATTTTCTGTACTGGGAGTCTGAAAATGAGAGTGGACTTTCGTTCTGATGAGTCTGAAAACAAGACTACCCCAAATGTACCCTCCAAGGACCTGAAGATCAATTTCCTCAGCTAGAATGGCAGCATGTTGCAGCTCAGGGTCGGGCGCGCAGCCTGGCATTGTTTGGGCCTGGTTGCCATGGCAGCATCGATGTTTGTCTATCATGGTCTGTCACAAAGAGATATCTGTATGGTCGGGGAGGGGTGTGTGTGTGTGTGTGTGTGTGTGGTGGTGGTGGAGGCAAAAAGGGCTGCCACACAATGATCCAGCCAGGGCAGTGTGTCCACACAAGTGTGCCCTTCTCATAGAGAGATGTAATTACTTCTCCCAGCATCAGTGACGGTGATCGTGACCCAGTGGTGGAGACCAGTGTTTTTTTTTTTACTATGTAATGTTGTGTTCACTGACCCCTTCATTGGCTGCCTTTGTCTCAGCTTCTTCTCTACTGTACAGAGGCGATATAGCATGACATATCTTTGAGTAATCCTAAACCTCCTCACAACAAATAATGTGTTGTGCGGCCACTGTAACACCCCATTCTGTTGGTGAGAACAGGAAATGACAAGACAGCCTCAAACATGTCATCTGTACATCATATTCTGAGCTATTGAAACAGCCTGCAAACAGAAGTGCCATTAATTTCACTGTGATGCAGAATTAGCAGTGGTTGGGTTGTTGTGTATCTGTGGAGGAGAGATGTACACACTGCATGTACACACACAGAGTTTAAAATGATAATAATGGAGCTGTTTTTAATCTCAGTTGATATAAGGGATAGATTGCGAGTGTCACATTTAGGGAGACTGACGTGTGTTTAATGTTCTCCATAGAGTTCATGTTGATTCACTGGCTTGGTGGACAGTCATAGGGCAGCATTCAAAGGCCAATCAGGACCAAACAGATCTGCTGCGTACCCAGAGTGGTGTTTGTTTTTCTCTTTTTTTTTCTGCTAACATTTCTTTGTTCCCTGCTGTGGCACTTTGTGGAGATCTGTGCCCGTACTGTCAGGAAGCTCCATGACTCACACACTTGGATGTTTTTCATAGCGACATTCCCGTTTTAAAGCAGATGAGATCTAGAGGCTAATGTTTATGGCAGAGATTAAAATGTTTCTTGTTGCAGAGCAGGAGCAGATTTTTGCACAGTGGTGTGAAAAAGATATGTAGCAGTCAGTCACAGGAAAGAAAATGTTCTTCAGGTGCTCTTAGGCAAGGAGGGGAGGTGTATTAAAAATCCAGTTTCACCTTGATGACGAGCAACCTGCTGAGGTTGAAACCAACATACATGACAGATAAAGGTGTAAGTACATCTCTTCTCGTTCTCCCTGAAGAATATTTCCTTTTCTTTTCTTTGTTAAGAATTATTTCTTTTTTCTAAGTGAGGCTCTGTGTGTGCACTCTCTCATGTCCCTTCCTGTTGACATGTGACCTGCTAATGTAGAAGAATCGGGCTTAAAATTAAACTAGAGTAATTGAGTATTGACTTGGTCAACCAAGGTCTTTACATGTTTCCTGTATATCACACAGACATCATATGCAGTTACATTAAACAGAGCAGAAGCCTTTCACTTTAAGTAATTACTCAAGAAAGCTTCAAACAGTTTTAAGGAGCAATAAATTCTTTTTATTTTATTTTTTTTCCCTATGTCTTCTTGATATTTTTGGCCTTGGTGACTTCATTAGTCTGTAAAAGCAGCTATAATCAATATCTCTATGTCAACAGTGGATGAAATTATTGTGTAATGTGAACAGTGGTCCTTCATAGTGACCCACAGACAATTATCACCCAACTATTTTCTACCCAGCTTTATAGCATCATTCATCTCTGCTTTGGTTTGATTTTCTCGTCTGAAACTTGAAGGTTTAGGTTCAAAAGCAGTAAAAAGCCACTGTGTGCCAAGCACCAAACGGCACACGCACAAACTTAGCAGCTAAAGAGCCAGACTTTCCCTCAGGAGCTGGTGGAGACTAAAAACTAGGCTAAAAGAAGAGTGAACACTGGGCTTAGATTTAAAGTGACCAGAAACGCTGCAGATGAAAGCTGGTTAATGTTTGATCAACCTGGAAGCTAATCTCACTGCAGTGTTTAATGTAGATCAGTATACTGTAAATGCAGCTGTAGCTTGAATGCCAGCGGTTCAGCTCATGTGTGTGACTGCAATGTTTGAATGAGGGTGTGAAAAACCGCAAACACAAAGCCCAGCGGCAGGAGCAGGTGCTGTCAACTACCCCAACTGTGACACACTGACCCCATACCCATGTCCTGTGTGCGCATGGGGACAATACAGGTCAGCAGTTTTGAAGTGAAAGAGAGAGACTGTGTGGTACCTCAGCTGGATGTAACAGGCACCTTTAAAATCACATGAAGACCCTGTTACATAACTGCAGCGAGTAACTTCATTGATTTCCACAGGGTGTAGCTCTGTCAAACTAGTGACAGTGTGTATACCACAACAGTTGTGTGAGGAGTATTGCTTTTGTTTTAGTTTTAAACCGACACTCATTCACCCACACACATGCACAGGAAGATGATCAAGTCACGGTTGAAACCACAAAAGTACATTTACTGGTCGGACTGGTCAGAGCATGTGTAACGGTGCAGTGCAGTTATGAAGCAAATATAGACTGAAAAACAGCTTCTTCTTTTTTTTTTTTGCTTTTGAATACAGTTAGGGCCAGTGAGATCATGTAACCATGGCTACAGTCTGGTAAATCTCTTCAGAGCAATATGTCTCTGTTGTGCATCATCATACTACACAAGCGACTGGCGGCGTTATTCATTGTGTTGTTGAGAACCACATCTGGAGTCATTTGGGCTCGGGCCAATTTTATTTACAAGTCTTAATAAAAACTTAAGATGCAGCGACACTCCTCGGAACGAGTGAGTGTCCCGATCTGGAAAAAAACACATTCATTCCGTTCATCTCCGTTTCAAAAGTAAATGCGTGTACCCAGGACACCCACCCACTCAGCACAACACAATGCTGATCCTGTGTGGTATTTCACCTCCTCCATTATGCACTTTTACTGCCTTTTTCTGTTTGTGGAAAATTGAGGTCACAAAGCATCTGATTGGACATGACATGAAGCTGTATTGTTTTTGCTGGAGGCTCGCGTTGACTCTTTGCTCTTTTGATTTGAGCGTTTTCCCGACATTGTTTGAAAGGGTAATGAAACATAGGGCCACATTCTGGGCAAATATCCAGCTACAATTCTTCAGAGCTACCTGGGCTGCGAGGGCCCGGTCGGTCTGCAGCGTACTTGAAACAAATCAATTTTGGCATGTTCACATCGGCAAAATGCCAAGTTTGAAGATTTTAAAAATAAGAGTGCTGCGTGAATCTGTGGAGATGTGATATCCCAGTGAGAAATAATGAGACGTTAATTAGATGACTTGTCACATGCATAATGCCATTGTTGTGCAGAATGCATGCCGTACAGCTGATAGGAATCAACGTCTCAAAGTCTGGAAAGGTTTTTTTTTGTTTTTTTGTGCATGTGGAAAATGTGTGGAAAGTGTGTCAGCTGTTTGCTCGGTGCTGCGGCTGAACGATTTCCCTCCCAGGCCGGGTCAGTCCGCCTCCTACTGATCCTTCCACAAGCACCCAGCCAACGGATGTCCTGCTCTGAGTGGACACCACCGTGCGCTGCTGCCTCCTGCCCATAGACACACACTACACTGCTGGGGGAATAAAAGAAAAAAAGCTCCACGTACACTCTCTTGCATTTCAGAATAATTCTGATACTTGTGCTGCAGTTTCACAGTGATGTGACATAGTTATTGAAACATGTGGTTGTTGCATGGTTAGAGTTTAAATTCAGAATGGAAATGAAAGTGCTACAGTGGTCGGTGTTAATCTGCATCATGGAGTCCAGAGCTGTCTGAGCTTGTGCTCGCTGTGGTCTTACAAAGAGGCTTCTTTTTTTTTTTTCTTTCCTCTCCAGCCACAGCTGACTCATTGCTGGAAAAACTGAACTTTGTATGTCAGTCTTCACAGCTCTGTGATGTATAAAGTTTTCTCCCTCTTCAACAACCATGATCTCTGTGTCAGACAAGTGCTTTTCTTTGACAGGACAACATTATTTTCTCGCACTACAATATATAGAGTAGAAATTATAAGCAGCTGTTTAAAAATTGAACTCTATCTCTATTATTATCTCACACTAAAAAGGGCCTTTTCAATTCTTGTGACATGTCTGATAGAGGTTAATGATGATAAAAGTAGAATTAATATTAGTTATCATAACAGTTGTCCTACTTTAGTCAGACTGTTCTATATCAGTTTATAATCTTTGTTATTTTATGCTGTTGTATTGCAGCCGATTACTGAATCACTGACTTTTAGGAAACTAAATTTGGTGTCATGAGTCAAACTTCTTCAATAAGTAAATGACTGTAGCATATTTAGGGAGTGGGTGTCATTTTGAAAATATTTTCCATCACTCAAGCCAAAGTGCCACCATATTTCAAGTGTTTTACAGACATGGGCTCCTGCTTGATTTATGCTCCCGGTGACATTTCTGAGCATTCCTCTGGGCTCAGCGGCTCTCCCTTGGCTCTCTGTAGCCACCACAGCTTTAACTCTCTCAACGTGTTGGGAGCAGCGCGGTGATATACAATGACAAGAGTGTTTGTGAATCTCGACAGATCCAGTCCCTTCATTACCCCTTGTGTTTCCCCCCAGTTTGTTTGCTTCGTTGTCGAAGCAGCAGCCTTAAAGGATCCTTTTATTGCCCTGGCCACAGTATTATTTAGCATTCAGGGTATGCTTGCATGCGTAGACCATCCCACTATCCCAAAGTGAGACATAAGAGCTTTGCTTTTTCCAACATGCAGTGTGCTTGTTGGCTATAGTTTAAATACAGTATCTGTGGTGCAGGACAGTTTATTGTCTTGCTGAGCAAATTTACTCGTGGGTTTATAAATGTCCTTCTAAATCAATGTCCCATCTCTCCTCTCTGCCTTCTAGGTACACCCAGCCATGATCGAGGACAAGGGTCACCGTGTGACCGACTACTTTGTGGTGGCCGGGCTGACAGACAAGTCCACGCCCTTGGAGCAGGATCTGTCTGAGACCAAGTCCAGCGGGCCCAAAGCCCCCATCACGGACCTGGCTGTCATTAACAGGTCAGCAGGAGAGACGGTGCCAGAGGGCTTCACGTGCATCGACAGCACCTACAGCGGCCAGCAAGCCAACCTAAATCATGGCAGCCTCAAGAGCCCAGAGCTCTTCCTGTGCTACAAGAGGGCTCGGGGGAAGCCTCCCCTCATCGACATCGGGTAAGTCAGCAGTTTGTTCATGTCGCTGTTGGTAATCTGGATTGTCTTTATGCCTGCAGCAGTGAGTGACTCATTGTAATTGGCTTCCCCATCAGTTTCTAGGAATGTGCCCCACTGAGAGTCAACACGCCCTCCCCGAAAAAATGCAACCTTTGATTAAAGCTCAGCCTGAGTCATTCATTCAAACAGGAAAAGATGTTCAAAAGATCATTTTATATCACATTTGATTAACAGTTTGTAATGGAAATGGCTCTGAAGTTCATTCTCACTGTGGAAAAGAATTTCCCCTTGCAGACAGTAAAGTCAAACTAATTAACTGACCAACAGGCTAACTAGCTCACTGACTAACTAACTTGATTCAATTCCACCTGTTAACTCTGTGTTATTGTTGGGATTACACAATTCCACCTGTCCCGCAGTGCTAATGAGCACGCCGACAGTATTTCACTTCCACTAAACCACCCTGACGAGGGCCCTCATTGTTGCTGCCGTCTGCTTTTCTGAGGTAACTTTGAAGTCACTGTCAGTTTGTCACATGAAGAGCGACTCTGATAACACAGCCTCAGTGTTCTTTCAGAGGTGGAAGGAAGTAGGTGTGTCGACTGCTTCGCTCACTCGCCCCTGTGTCGTCATGGAGTCCTCCCTCTGGGCCACACCCCCTGGCTCTTGTCCATCGATAGGAATTTTCCTGCTTCCTCCTATTATCTTATTTCAGGGAGCACCATTTTGATTTATTTCATCCAGTCGAGCGAGCTGAAAGGTACCACGGCATCACTGCGTTGCATCATTGGTGCTTTCCACGTGCTGTCTGTGTTAAATGAAGGAGCAGTGTCACACGCAGGATTGTTTTATCGAGAGCTGTGATGTCACTACCTGTAGCGTTTCAGATCAACACACCTTCATCTTTGTCTGAAGCCTTTTCACGTCTCCTGCTAACAAACTGGACTTTCCAGTTACGACTGTTCACTCTGAAAAACTCTGTAACTCTGTAACTCTGTAAAGCTCTGTAAAGTCAAGTCTGCGAGAGGCTTCAATCAGAAATAGTTGTCGCTGTTTTTAGACGCCAACGCTACAGACTCTATCCTGCTGCATCCTGTGGTGAATTAGCTTCGTTTCATGTGTTGTTAATATGATCTCCGTGTGCTAACTGTAGCTTTTCACTGCAGAGCTGCACAAAACCCTGCTGAAACGCTGCAGCAGGTTGGGCCACCGAGCATAAATAGAAGATCGTATGTCGAGTAATGTTTCCTTTTAAGAGGTTGTGCAATCCTGCCATACGGGGCAGAGGAAATAGAAGTAAGCTCCTATTCAAGGATTGACAGTCATTGTCAGGCTCTTATGTACTTTGCTTTTATTCGCTGAAGCAACAAATCAGTCATGCAGTTTAATGAGGCTGAAGAACAGATTATACCAGCTTGTCTTCCCCTCTGTCTGCACACACAGAAAATATTAAGACTCACAATGTAAAATTCATGACTCTTTTATTAATAAATGAAATAAAAGGCATGTTTGTATTAATAGTAAAGCCATGCATGGACGCTTGATGCCATTTGTCCACTAGCTAATGCTCAAACTATGAGAGGGTCAGTGAATATTTTTGTCCATGTTGCAACACCGGTGTCTTCCTCTGCCGTCAGCTGACAAACCCTTAGACCTGCGAGCTGCTTTATTCCACTGAAATAATAAATGAAAAACTAGCAACCTGTAAATCATTCATTCTTCCTTCTGCCTCCTCTGCTGTCAGCGAAGCCAGCGTTCCCAGCCCTGAGGCTCCACAGTGTCACCACTCACTGTGCCCATTAAGACTCTGTTTTTGTCGCCTAAATGAGAATCTGCTGGCAGCTGTACTCCTGGCCTCTTTAGGTTTGTCCTGCACTCTTTTCAGAGCAAATGGAGTGTTTCAGGACTATTATATCTGCAGCGGCCGGCCTGTACCCCTCACAAGGTTACAAAACGTGTTTTGGTGTCGTTTTGGTTTAAAGAGGGCAGCAATCAAAGCTCCTGGACTCCCACATGGCATTGTCCAGATGGAAAGGGAGGACATGGAGCGTTCTGCCATAAAAGCCCTGCAGTCATGCAAAAAAGCCCAGCGCAGCGGGGCGCTGATTACTTTCCTCAGTGGAACTTTTAATAATGCGATACTTCACAGCAGGTGTGATAAGAAAGCAAGTGTTCACTTTGTGCTTTTAAGTTGGACGTTAAAGCCTTGACATGCAAGTTCCCCCCGTCTGGGATGTGAGTGAGTCAGCTGGTAAATATGTCTGAATCAGATCATCTGGTGAAGAGCAGCTTCTCACGAGGCCTCAGAGGGAAGGCAGAGCTTTGAGCAAAGGGTCAGTGGTGCCGCCCACACACTGATCCTCCCTGTGAAGCAGGAGAACCAGGGATTATCCTCACTGCAGAGCCACTCTTGATGGATGGATCGGCAGAAATGAAACACACACTTTTGCGGTGTGTTTCAAACTCATGGTTCACTGCTGTCATTTAAACTTGAACATGATGTTATTGCTGTGACACAGTTGCATCATCACAATGTGAGTTATTTGTCTCCTGGCAGCGAACTCTGTTTACCTAATAAAGGCCTGGCCTGAGAGCAGAGCTGATTCCAGGACAGCACTGTATCTGAGCCTCTTGATTGTCTCTGAGAGTTTTGTAACAGACACAGAGAACAGCTCTATAGACTTCATCTTTACATTTCTGTTTCCCTTCTCTGTTCCTTTGAACATTATCTATTACATTATCTACATTATCTACAACATTATCTCATCTACATTCTTGACGGAAGCACAATAAGATGTTTTGCTTTCTGTGTGCTGTGTTTGTAAGGGTTCTGTACGAGGGCAAGGAGCGTCTGATCCAGGGCTGTGAGGTCATCCAGGCCACGCCGTACGGCCGCTGCGCCAACGTCAACAACAGCTCGGCCACCTCGCAGCGCATCTTCATCACCTTCCGCCGAGCACCGCCCGTCCAGCCCCAGAATTCCCTGGCGGTGACGGACATTTGCGTCATCGTCACCAGCAAGGGGGAAATACCACCGCACACCTTTTGTAAAGTGGACAAGAACCTCAACTGTGGCATGGTACGTCTGACGTTATTCCCTAGCTAACGTTTTTAGCATCATCACTCCCGAGATAACCAATGTGTGACATCTACA
>OMNW01014834.1:5901-19525 GCA_900303245.1 Selene dorsalis
GAAAACACCCGGGCCGGTTATTGTCTTTTGTTTATTGTTCATGCCGCTCGTCGTTGCAGGATAGAAGAGCCCAAATTAGAAACAGAGCTCCTCTCCACTGCTCCCACCTTCCTTTGTGCTGGGGATGCACCAGTTGCTTGGAGTACAGTGCGTCTTTAAAGCGAATGGTGTTACGTGTGTGTTTTTCTGTGTGTTTGAGCATTTACCTCTAAGTTACCCCAGGAGTTCTAAAAAGGAGTTTGGGGATAAGTTTGTTTTTAGTTTAACAAGCTGGTGGGAAAACAGTTGATATTTTTACTAAAAGAGAGCAATCCCCTCCTGCAGCTTTTCCACCCGCGCCCTCAAATAACTCTTTTATTTTCTTGGCCTGGGACCCAGGCTCATGAAAACATATTGTATGCTTTATTATTCTGGGACCAAGTTGAAATAAGCTACAGATGTTCGTATTGTAGAAATCTCACTGCTCACTCATCTTACTGCACAGTGGCTGAACTGCAGCTGCACTTTGGCTCTGAGAAGAGGGTTTTTTTTTATTGGTAGTTACTAGACGGTGTGTTTTGTGCTGTGAAGAAGGTTTAGTTTTTTGTTGTTGTTACTGTTTTCAATGAAAGAAACATTTTGTTCTTGGAAACAATCATGAATGTAAATGCAGGAATGTTGCAGGATAAATGTAGGTTTCTGGTATAAAAGAAAACTTGTGGAGAATTTCTGATGCAAAGTGTCAAAGCTGAAAGAAGTATTAAAAATGGATTCCTTTTCTGACTTCTTTAAGCTGAAAAATGAGAAAAAAAAAAACGAGTACATTGCAAAGCCTAGGAAGCACTGATTTGGCGATCCATAAATCCACAGCAGGTAACATGTCCAGATTCATATTGGATCAATTAGGCAATGTGCAGTGAAAAGAGGCCACACCCCACAATAATTCAAGAGGTAAGAATTAGATACAGAATCAGAAAAACTATTGATTTCTGCAGGGAGATGCATTCTTTATAATTACTCATTATGCGGTTAGGAAAAGGAGAGACACATAAATGAAAGTAAAAATGTGCAAATGCAAATGTGCAGCAAAGCAACATGTGAGATAGAAATGAAGTGTGGACAAAATGGGAAAAAAAAGGGAAAACGATAAATACATTAAGGGTAATTTAATTTAAGATTTCAGATCCCAGCCAAATAAAACTCAAGTACTGCTCCAAATGCTACACAAGGCTTCCTCAGAACATCACAGAGAGAAGAATAACCAAAGCAGTACCAGTCTGGTCATAGCATGGATTAACATGGTCTATACTAATGAGAAGTGGGCTAGTCAAACAAGACAAAAATGAAGTTTACTGAACTGATATATTGCTGCAATAAGAGTAGATCCATGGAGAGGGATTATATGAAATGTAGTGGAAACCCCGAGGCAAACCAACCAATAATAACTGAAGATTAAGACGCTCCAACAGAACAGGAACACTTCTGAGCAGCAAGGGGATGGGAGTGCAGCGTTTCAATACTAGATGAGACACAACTGCCTGTCATGACTGATGCATCCATTGAAAGTGATCCTTGAGATACGAGGGTATAAGATCAAGAATACAACATGCCTGGAGTGGCTACCATGGACAAGAAGAGTGGAGGCCATGATCACAGAGCTCTGAGGGTGAAGAGTGGTGTCATTGGAGGCAGGCCCTGACTTTCATTCAAGGACCACCACCCTGAGACACGAGCATTGAAAGCACCGAAGGCAATGATTAGAGAGTGTCAGATACTTTACAGGCTGAATCAAGGAGCATCCACGAATGATCAGGAAGATGCTCCCCTGAGATGAACTGCTAAAAGAGTGCCTGTGGCAGCAGAAGTGGGAGAGTGATAAGGAGGAGGAGGAGGAGAAGAAATCATCAGCAGATGGAAACAAGAAGTCCTACGAGAAAAGGCCCGAAGGACACCACCGGGGTCTGATCATGGCAGCACCACAGCAGACAGTGCCCACGGAGCAGAAAAACCACCACACAGAGGCAGTGTGTAAGATACAAGCTGGAACAGGATGCAGTGAGATGCATCACCAAGTGGCCGGGATGTAGCGCACAGGAACATCTGTGCTGAGTATGGATCAGAAGTCCCCATTACTGAAAGTGGCTGAGAACAATAGAGCTGAGATCCTGGGGGACTTCAGGTTCCAGACTGACAAGCAGCTGCTGGCTAACCAACCAGACAATGTGCTGTGACAGTTGTGATAGATGTGGCAATCCCAGCTGACAGTAACATCAGACAGAGTAAGAAGAAGAAGAAGAAGAAGAAGAGGGAGAAGATCGAGAGGTACCAGGGTCTGAGGGAACAACTGGAGCAGATGTGGAAGATGAAGTCTAAAGTGGTCCCGGTGGTAATAGGACTATTAGGAGCTGTGACACTGAAACTGGGAGAGTGACTCCAACATCTGAGGTCCAGAGGAGTACAGTCCTATATATGGATGTATGTGGGGTCTTTGCTGCTAACAGGAGCTCAGCGCTGTGCAGTTTAAAACATCCTGATTCACGATGAATCATTTCTTATGCCACACCAGAGGTTCGTAAGTTTTACATTTATATTCTTTCTTTGAGCCTGTTGTAGAGGTGGGATCTTATTCTACTGTGGTTCAAGGATTAATTATTGTTTTCTCTGATGTCATTCATTGCACAAATCAGCTTCAGATGAGTTCCTTTGCTTTCATATCTTAGCAGCTACAGAGCACAGTGCCGACAACCTTGTCAACATCCAAGCACAGTTTTTCTCTGGTAAATGCTCTGTCTGTAAAGGCTCAAAGGCTGGATCTCTCAAGAACCACAACACAGTTACTCATGGGAGGGGGGTAAGAAAAAAGAAAACGAAAAAAAGTTTGGACTATTTTCCTCCTCGCAGCATAACCCCATTTGTGTCTATCAGGCGTGACTGTTTCTCTCTTGCTTTTCAGCCGCAAACCAGCTATTGAACCCCCGTCGCATTTACACACTTAGCCAGAGAACAGTAACAAAACAAACTCGTTTTCTTTTCTTTCCCCCATGCATATGATTCTTCACCAAAACACGACTAGTAATAGGCTTGGTGTTGTTTCAGGAAGAGCAACGAAAATCGAACTGCAGAAACCTACTCCAGGTGTCGTGGTTGCAGTAGCGTACGTTTCAAAGTGGGTTAGCGAGTGAGTGTGAGTGCTTGAAATTCAGACAACCACGGGCCGAGATTTTCCATCAAACCTGCCCAACGATGTGTGTTTGGTTGTGAGCTGTGTAATCTCCAACTGAAGATCAGGCTGTTGTTCTCTATTCCAGACACGTTACATCCCCGTAGATTAGATACACTGTGGTGGACATTTAAACATGATTTCATAAATCCCTCATGCAGCTCGTCAACAATCCCACTGGGGACTTACAACGGTGGCAGTCATTGGGTCTTTTTTCTTTTCTGTCCTGTCCTGTCCTGTCCTGTCCTGTCCTGTCCTCAGGGACACTCTGTTACAGGACAGCTGTGACACTGACCCTTGTAATCTAATGGTTTCTTGTAATGTTGTGATCGGGGAAACTTAAGCTTACTCGCGCTGCTGGATAAGAGCATCACCTGAGAGCCTAAAACTTTCATGATTAACTTAATTATTGATGAAGAAATTGAAGAACCCCTGGAAACCTTTTTTAGATTTCACAGTGTGTAAGTGGTTATTGATGCCTCTGTCGCTGCGAAGACCTTTGCACGCACTCAGTTTTTCTACACTTGTTCGTCCCGGGAATGGGATGCCTCTCTTCTCCTCCAGTTTGATATCGGCACACTCTGGTGACACTCTTGTGTTTCCTTTGTTTTCTGACAACCATGATCATTTGAGGTCAGCCCTTTGTGAGTCTTGTCGTATTTTCACAGCTCAATCGTTGTTGCTGTCTCTCCTCCTGTCAGCTTGAGTACTGCACTTTCACTTTCAGGCTTATTTCTACACAGCATTTTTTTTTGTGATTTAACATCTGTTTATCATTATTATCAGGTTTACTGTGAGACAGTTTGGCCTTGAGAAGCAGTTAACTGTTGAACTTGAACAAGAATCGAGTTCTGGGCTCCGCGATGATGACCACAGTGTTTCATGTTTGCTCGTTTATCAGGGCTAATTTGTCAGGCTAATGTTCTCACTGAGCTTAATGGGGGGAGATTAGCCTGGCAAATTAGCACTGATGAATTGCCTATTATTCATAGCAAAATCTCCAGCTTTATCCGCCTCTCTACTTTCTATGTCATCTTTACCTTTTCTTCTTTCCTTGTTGATCTTCATCACCTTCTTTTGTTGGACCAGCTGCACTCTGTAGCTCTATTGTTTTCAGCCGTGAGCTATTAAGGGACGGTAAAGACAGTTTTATCTTACAATGCACCATGCAGAATTGAGAAAATTGTTCCAAAAGAGGCAAAGATGTAGGATGAATATATGCAGAGGGAGTTGTATCATTGCTGCCAGTTTGGGCTGTGAGTAGGATGGAGATTTAACACTGTAACTGGGTGTTTAACACAGTCGCTGGTTGGGCAGTGAAAAGCCTTCACTGGTACCTCTTTGTCTATTTTCTCCTGTCTTTTCTTCTCCCCCATAACTGTTCTCCACTGTTCTAATCTTAGTAGGACTTAACAGACATTTCCCCAGCTTACACATCCCAACACACACACACAACCTCTCTTTCACACACTGTGAATCTTTCAAAGTAGCATGTAGTGTGTGGTTTGATCCCCCTCTTGTTCCTTGCCTCCAAAGGTACTCTCAATTCGGCTTTATATTCCAGCCTCTATAGAGGAAAGCCACTCACTCACACTGTCTGTATCTCTTGTGTGTGTGTGCGTGTGCATGCATCCTTCAAGAACATGATAATGGCACACAGCCATGTATATATTCAGTACATGAACAAACAAAAGAATACGTGCATGTAAATGGTGGGATCTCTGCACAATCATACACAGAACTCCTGACCCTGCAGCTTCTTCTTCACTAGTATCTGAGTCCTTCAGAGGTGAAAAAGAACGCGTAACAAGGGGAAAAGGTGCGTGTGTGTGCGTGTGTGTGTTAATGGAGGACTGGGAGCAGGTGAGAGAGGAGCAGAAAGCTGAAGTCAGAAAATGAAAGCAATATCCATCTCCTTCATTTCTCTGTCTATACTCCATCTGTTATTGACTGTTGGTTTTTCCTTCTCCGTTTATCTTATTATCTCTTCCCATCTTCTCATTTCTCATAATTCTCCTTGTCTCGTGTCCCTCTCTCTCTCCATTACAGCTAATTAATATTTATTATGTGTGCCGTACAGTCAGCTGATTAATTGAAGTAGTCATCTTGTGATCCGTTGGCGAACATCCTTATGGAAGGATTTGGTGCATCTCATTGAACATGATCCTGTAAGAAACCTGACTCCCTCAGTGCATCCTCATTGGCCCACAAATTCCACTTTGCAGGCATCACCGATATTTGTCACATAACCTCTCCATGCACACACGGTTGGTTTCTGCTTGTTCTGTTTTTTAAAATAAAATACATTTGATACGATCAGTCTTCTGATCAGAAATAGACAATATATGGCAAAATTGTTGCGTCAGATAAATAGTTGTCTCAAAAAATGAATTCCAAACCTGAGTTTTTTTAGCTATTCTGGATGGGACATCCTTGAAGTCCTAAATAAAAACAAACATTTTTCACATTGTATGTCCAATGACAAATATTAAACTCCACGGAGATGACAATCTTGAGCTCAGCGCGCCCAGATTACTTCAAACCAGTACTGATTTCACTGGTTTTTACTTTCAGAGATATTGCTGTTTCTTTCTCTTTTTCTAGTTTTCCTCTTTGTGGTGCTAAATTGTGTTAGACCATGGGAGAACAAACTGATATATTATGTTCACAGAGTGCTAGTGAGTTTGGAATGCATGGTATTTCACATAGAACGACAAGATAAATTCAGTGGGAACATCTTTGACAGAGTGTACCAATGTTTCACTGTGAACAGCAGTGCATACATGTCTGAGTGTCTTGAACAGTATCATGGGGAGCCACAAAATTTAGAATGAGGTAGAAAAACAGTAGGCAATAAAAGAAAAAAGTCTGCTTGAGACCAATGAATTTGCTCTTTGGCTGATGCAAAGCCACTGTGCCTCAGCGTGAGGTAAAGACCTGATATAATGCAAGTTAATTGGTTCAGGTCAGAAAGAACACAGCAGAAAGAGTGAAGTAGTGTCCATGAAATCACCATGTAGATGAGCAAAGAGAAGGCAAGCAGAGCTTAGACGAGTGCAGAAATAACTTGAATTTAATTTCCGAGGGAGAGAGCCAAAAAGAAAAAAAAAAGATGGTGGAGGAGACATGAAGTGAAGGGTCTCCTGTAAATATCACTTTGTTTTACTGTGGATCAACGTGAAAGGTGGAAATTAAATCTGATTTAATAATTAGAATTCAATTACTGCAGTCTTGAAACTCTGTAACTTCTTTTCCTAGTTAGTTTTTCCTCATTAAACGCCTCAGTGGTGATGTAACCTGGGGTCAGTGGGTGTTTTGGGGTCTTTCAGCTCCACACAACCATCGCTTGGCAACCTATTGGGGTAATCTTGAGTGCAAGTGGTGTGTGTGTGTGTGTCTCTGTGTGTCTGTTCCATGGGTCACACCTCTTGATCACAGCTGTCTCAATGCTTTTCCTGTAACAGCAGCAGTGATGTGCCCTGATGGGTTTGTTTCTGTGAGGTCCTGTGATGCCAGAGCAGAAAGTAGGGCCCTGCAGAAGAACTGGCAAAGCCACTGCAGCCAAGTTCAATGGGCACACAATGTACCCAGCATCCTTGGCTACGGGCAGTCGCCTACGAGGTCTGTGTTCTTGGCTCTCTTTCTCTCAGAGGCCTCCCCTGTGACCGTCCATTCCTGCATGACCACTTGCTTTACTATGTTGGACATCGGGGGAGACCAGACATGGGTCTGAGTGCTGTTTCTATGATGGTGTCCATGACCTTGAGCTCTTGAGAAACCCAGTTGATCTTCTCAGGTGTTATTCAGGTATCTACCACTTATTGAGAAAGCAAAATCTGGCCTTTCAGATCTGGAGATGACGTTCACAAAAATGTAAAATAATAACTAGTAACCACAGGCTCACATGATCACAGGCAGAAACACACTTACTATATCAAGATGCAAACATGAGTATGCCCATGTAAGCATTTAGAGTAACAAAAGCACAGCTAAACTAATAAAAATCTGCAGTATAATGAGTGTGTGTGTGTTATTGGACTGAGAGATTAAGAAACAAAGCAACAGAAGGTGAGAGAAAGAGAGAAGTGAGGGACAGAGAGACAGTAATGAGTACTCCAACGGAGAGTGATAAGAGAGACAGAGGGAGAGTTTGGGCTGCATAATGAGTCCTCCAGCATGGAGGTAGCATGTGGGAGAGATGGATGAACAGGACTGAGCTGGTGCAGAGAAAGAAACAGGCGGGTTGGATCACAGAGAATGGTCTGTATAATGAGTTTTCCAGGGGACAAGCTGGTAAGGTAGAAGGCATGGAGGGGGTACAAAATGATACAAATTTCAATCCTTTTAAGGCCCTGCATAAAGTAACAGAAAAAAGAAAAGAGAGTACAGAGACCAGAGACAGAAATACACAAACCCCTTAGAAAAGAAAGTGTGGATGGCATCTTTGATAGAAAATAATACAGTTCCCACACGTTTCAATCACGCAGTACGTCCAATGTTGTGATGTGTTTTCTTTGGTTACAACTGCAATTATGGTGAGTGTTACACCTGGAGATAACTACCCCATTCTCTCTTCCCTTTGTTTAACAAAACAAACAACTGTCAACTTACAATACCAGACTCTCTTTCTTTCTCTCTCTCTCTCTCTCTCTTTCTTTCTTTCTTTCTTTCTTTCTTTCTTTCTTTCTTTCTTTCTTTCTTTCTTTCTTTCTTTCTTTCTTTCTTTCTTTCTTTCTTTCTTTCTACAGACACACTGGTAACAACTACTCACCACTGTGGATGTTCAAGCTTGAAATACACACCGAACAGACTGAATCATTACTGTGTTCATTGTAGAAACAGAATATTAAAAGTTCAGCGAGCCAATCAGAAGAGACAAGGCTCTAAACCCCTCCTCTAATTTGCTGACTGTTTTCTGTTTGATTGAATTAATATAGAGCAGATTTCAGGTAAACAGTCTTAGAAATCAAATCCTGAAAGGTTGGATGTTGGGAACCTCTGGGGTGGGGTGTGGGACTGTTTTGTTGTGACATCATAAAATTAGGGAAGTCCTGTCGGCTCTTTTTAAGGCTTGGTTTTTGAATACAGATTTGAATTTTTGTTATGGACTCGGGGTAGTGATGCTTTTACAGTATCTTAATGTAGCACCTAGATCTGCTTCACTCAACACTATTGGACAATCATGATCTCAGTCTACTGGAGATTTGCTGTGGCTGCCTGGCTGAAGGTTTGTGTGACAAAACACTACTTCTCTTACTCTATAATTGCCTGCTGTGTTAATATAGAATATAATGGTTGCCACTGCGCACTCACACTGCAGTCAATGCAACCTCGGGGGTTGTTTTTGAGTGTAAACAGGGCTGACTTCCAGGACACCTGTCAGAACAGTGTATGCATGACTGATGTGTGATTGACAACAAACATACATAAACACAAACTCACTCTTGCACACAGGCGCACACTCCCTGTTTCACACGCACTCATGTCACTTTTAACAGATGAATTAGGCTAAGTTGTCAGGGCTCCCTAAGAATCAAACAACTGGGTACAATGCCATAACTCTCTCTCTCTCTCTCTGTCTCTCTCTGTTTGTGTGTGTGTGTGTGTGTTCCCAGGAGCTGTCATACTAAGATCAGTAGTGGGTGGTATGAGAGGAGACCAATGAAGAGGATAGAAAGAGAAAACAAAACAAAACAAAACAAAAAAAATCTGAATTAAACACTGCATGCATATGCATGCACGCACACACATTTTCAGTATGTAGACATGCCAGAATTACCCAGCATCCTTTTCTTTCCTCCTCCTCTGACAGAGGGAAGAAGGGAGAAAGTTAAGGGAGGAATTTAGAGGAAGAGTATATGCATAGGGACAGGAAAAGCAGCTGACAAAATGTGATATGTACAAACACACGCACGCACACATGCTCGTGCATTTAGTCAGTCATCCTGCAGATGCACACGTGCAGCCAGACAGCTATCCAGTCATCAGCTTCCTTGCCAAGTTGTCAGTCAGTCAGTCTGTCAGGCATCCAGTCATACAAACAAACAATCTACTGATCCATCTCTGCAGTCAACCAGACAGTCATCTAACACAGCGTCCACTCAACCAGGCAGATGCAGGCAGCCATTTGGTTAAAGAAAAAAAAAGAAAAAAGAAAAATCCTATAGCTATAATCAGACACGAGACACAGATGGCATAAAGGATTACAGAGATTTTGCGACAGAGATGCGGCAGAGATGAGAGTGGGAGACACCTATAGAGTTCAATGACGAATTACATAAGAGCTTCAGTCAGATAGTCTAATGGGAGAGACGAAGAGATGGCGGAAGAAGCTACAGAGGCAAAGGCAGAAGCGAGGGAGTTTGATGGAAACATGGGGGAAGGATGAGAGGAAAGAGTAGGTGTTGATAGGAATTAGATTTAAAGAAAAAAAAGTTGAGGCAGGCGAGCTGTAAGTCAGGGATGAGAGGAAATGTGAGTGTGGAGAGGAAATGTTAAGTGGTGTGCATGTGCTCATCAATGTAGTCAATACTTAGTGATCACTAGGCAGCAAAAGTTGTGTGTTAGATGTGTTAGCTAGTTACTTCACTTTTGTTTCTCAGCTGTCAGCTCTGTAGAAAGCACCTTTAAGAAACTTCAAACCCATTACACCCCAAAGTCCAATCTTTTGTATTCAACACGTGTAGTGACAGAAAACAAGACCTGGCACTTAAAGGAGCAGGGAGCCCTAAAATATTGGCAGGATTCACTGACCACACTGCAGCTAGCTTATCCTCAGTGGCTGCACACAGCTCTTGCATTGAAGCTACTGAACCTCAAACACAACCTGGACCAGTGGCCAAAGAGCAAACATGCTAATATCAGCAACTCCATGAAACCAGAAGTAAGGCCAGTGCTGCCCAACACTGGTGCTTCAGGGCTCATTTGTGTGCACCGTTTCCCATAAAGTTGAAATAACTTTGTTTTCACACACATTCCTCTTTTTGTTCCTGTTTATACTCATCAGTAATCACCTTTGACCAGGTGCATTGATTACATACTGAGTCCCAGGTGAAATGAATTAATGTTTGTGGACAGTATGCCACAACGTCTTAATGCATTGATCGCATTGTCAGGGGTGGCCATACTCAATATCAGTGATGGAGTGGCTCCGAAAAAAGAGTGGAATTGAAACAAAGCCCTCAATCCTATTGTTCAATACCCCCAATTTTGTTAAAGAAGACATATTATGCTGTTTTGTATATTTTAGAACATCCCTACAATGTTATAATGTCATTTGTCCATGCTGAACCTCTGCAAAGTTGCACAACATGAGCTATAGGGGTCCTGCCGTGATCCGCCAACCAGATTTCACCTGGTTTCGAGTCTCTCTGAACGCTCGGTAACAAGATCTCCACGAGATTTGCGCAAAACCTGACATCAGGTTTTATTAGGACAAACACCCAAACTGCAAGGACTCTGTCCAAAACATGCCTGTGACGCCCACCTCCAGCTGCCATCTATACGGAAAATCACAACTGTTTTTCCTTCCCCAAAAAAGATGAAAACTGTAGGTAAGACTCAGTGTCCAACATGTACCGACGCACCTCATAACAGGCCATGTTTGTAAAGCCGACTGGTATGTATTTAACAACGCAAGGTAAACAAGCACACGTGGGCCTCCACTGAGCAAGCCAATCAGAGGAAAGCAGGGGGGGCAGCAGCCAAAACCAAGCGTTTCAGGAAGTGGCTGCATAGCGGTTGAAATCTTGATTTTTCATGACATCCGTACGAGAAAACTAAGGAGTTTTTGTAGCTGAAAATCATGCAGAACTACTCTGTAGGTGTTCAACACTGACACAATGGTAAGAAGAAAGCAGTAAAATATGCATAATATGTCTCCTTTAAAGCCTTATCGTGGTTTAATTTTCACAAGTTTGGAAGTTGGATGTTTGGAAGAGACGAAAAAATTAATTTTTGAGAAGACTCTTTGTCTATCAAGAATAAATCACACAACACACAATCATATCATGAGGATAGCTAAAAAGAAATATTTTATCCCCACTAAAATGACAAGTTCGCAAAAGTTTTACACATACAGAGGATACAGAGCAATAATAGCATTTATTTTGAGTTTGCGTTTACAGACATCTAGTAATAGTCTGGAAGAAAGTAAGAACAATTTCTTCCAGGAGATTTTGGAGAGGTTTTTGACTTTTTTATTTCATATGTCAGACGTTCATCACTGTCGACACGCTCCAAAAGTTGTTTATTGTTCTCAACGGTCTGAAAGTTTGTGCTTTATTCATTAGAATAAACAAAACACAGCAGACAAATGAGTTTTTCACACTTTTCTATAGCAACCAGTGAACAATGGCCAATAAAAACAAAGATTTAATTGCTTTAACCCACACAGTGTAAAGACAGACAGAGATGCACTCAGTGTTGTCATTGTTCCAGTCTATAAAGTATTTTGTGAATCTGAGGAAGACGAGATAACAGCTGCTTCTATGGTGCTGGCCTTGAACTCTGACCTGCGTGGAATTCTGGGAAAAAGAGTAACACATCTGATTTAGTTCATTCTTTCTGGCCTCCATCTCGTCTTCTCTCTTTCTTTCATGCTTTTTTCACCGTCTCTCCACCCTTCTCACTTCAGCTGCTGCTGACAGGAGGCAGGGGTGGAAAAGGGAGGAGAAGAGCAGGATAAGACCAAGCTCTTTTCCATTGCGGGAGGGGAAAAAAAAGCCAAATGGGTGGAGAGGGAGTATTGGGTAGCTCGTGCTGCTGACTGAAGACCACTGACTGAACCAGGGGACAGAACAGACAGGAGATAGGGTGGCAGTGTGTTAACAGTCAGTTAAGGCTCTTAAATGACTTCCGGTGACTTCAGCTGTGGCTTTTTGAAGTGATTTGTTTATATATTTATGGTGAGTCATGCAGACACATGTGGGTTTTTTTTTTACACTCTACACTGAATGCAGCTTCTGCTTAAACTTCACCCACAATGTCAACATTAAAGGGGACATATTATGGAAATATCACTTTTTGAAGGCTCTTTAACATATATTTGGGTGTTTGTCTTCTGGCCCCCAAAGTGTGAGAACTGACAAAAAAATCTGTAATTTGCTCCCTACGTTGAAATCCATGTGGTTTTACAAGCTGTTCCCTCGGTTGTCTGACAGTGATGTCATTAGTTTTGGAATTTGCATAATACCACCCCTACCTGTGAGTACCGGTATCAGTAGAGGGGGCGGGGTGGGACGAGCAGTGGATCATTCGCATTTAAAGGAACAGGCACTGACACCAGCCGTTCTGTTTTGAGCAGATGAAAAGAGCTGTGATGTTTGATCCTTGGGGTATTTTGACCGAATAATGTCACAGACATGACTTTAAGACCCCTGGGAACTATTTTAATCTGTGGGAAAGGGTCATAATATGTCACCTTTAACATAGTAATTAGGTGACCCAGAGCGGGTTATAATTATGATGCTGCTTGTAACATACCCGGAAGTCAGAAGCATTGATTTTTTTCCACAATGATTTTAAACCGTGGAGACAAACATAAACAAAATATATTTGCAGGAATGTGTGTTTATAGTGAGAAGCACAGACTAAGTGTAAGGTCTTGTGGTGAGATCACTACTGCGTCTTGCAGATTTGTCTTATTCAACTCAGATGAGAGTTGATATTGATTGGGAGTGAATGACATCAGAAGATCTAACAAGCAGGACAGATCTTTATTACTAGGGAGTTTTATTTTTAATCCAGTGCTTTAAAGAAATTAAACATTTACTCAAAGGACAGCAGTGAAAAGATATAACAGGATACAATTATGCAGTAACCTGAGGACATTTATCATTGGCAATTGGGACCTTTCCTTATTGAAGGTCTGAATATCTGCGGATGACTTGCACTTGTACCTTTTAGACCCAGGATCAAACGCTGACAATGTTTCTTTTCCTTAAATACATGTTTCTTCAACTTTATACACTGCAAAAATTGCTGATGGCTCTTTTTCACACTTAGTTACTTGCAAACATGCCCACCTGGGAGCTGCTGGGTACAGCATTAGTCCTCCACGCTTTTGCAGCTGCATCAGCACCACAGTAACCGTTAAAGAGGAGAGGAGACCCGTTTCATTTAGCTTCACTCACTTTCCTCTGTCCAGACTTTTTCCTCCTCAGGAGTCATCAGGAGCATATGGCCCTCCAGCCAACTGCTCACTTCTCTGACCATTAGGCTTCCACCACCTCTATTTGTCATTTTGATGTTAACTCCATATTGCAGTGTAGATGAGTCAGCTGTGGTGAAACATTCAGGGAGCCCATTGAACGAGCTCCTAAAGTCTACACTGGATGTTTTTGTTGAATGAGTTCCAAAGAGCTGACTCTCGGAGCGGAAACAAGCTTTCCGTCGGTGGCCCGTTGAATTAGTAGACTTAGTCAG
>OMNW01014834.1:21273-34599 GCA_900303245.1 Selene dorsalis
AAATACACACACACACACAGACACAGACACACACACACACACACACACACACACACACACACACACACACAGGCTCCTCTCAGTTGTTCCTCTCTATCTAGTGTTTGGGAAAGTAGACATTTCTGTAGTTTTCAATTAAACGGATGGAAGAGTTCCACTCCCCTTGTAATCTGCTGAGGGGCAAACCAGCTGATTGTGAGGAGAAACTTTTACCAGTCTTTGCTTGGCCGGCATGTGGCTTAATCGTGTGAATGGACAAATGGACAAAACCAATGTCTAAGTACTGTTTGTTACAATATATTTGTAGAGCTAATCCTGTATACAAACTCAAGCCAAGGCCCTGTTCAGACCTGGAGTTTACAGGTCCACTCAAAAATGTTCATCTTTAAGTACGTCAGCTCACAGCTGGCTTTAAAATGCGTCTTGATTGACCTAATGTGATCATATCTCACTTCCCTGCTTCAGATGCAAATAAACATGGACATGCAGGAGTAATTAGACTGTGGACAAGGACGTTAGTAGAGTAGGTGGTCCTGCAATATGGTCAGGACACGTAATGTTATAACCATTATTTAATCTTGAAGACCACTGAGGAGAAGTCCTCATTCACAATGGTGTTGAGAGACACTGCTAAGGGACTGTGGACACATGTGGATGAGGTCCAAAAGTGATCAGATCTCAGATGCATCCTGAGCATCTTACAGGTGAACTTAGAGCTGACCAGACATACCTGAGATGGTTGTATAGATATAATGATTGTGTTTCTGATCAGATCATGGACTGTTTTCATTCGAGTCATTCTTGAAATACTCATATATAACTGAGATTCAGCCAAGGACACAACACTCATAACACTAAACTCCCTGAATGCAGCTTCATTACCTCATGAAAGTGACATAATTTAGTTCTTTCCTAAACTGCTGGATATTAATCTAGTGAATGTGAATCGTACTTAGGAAAAAGTTTGACAAAAATGTTTTTATTTTTTCTTTAACTGGCCTTCACATAAACTTTTCAGTGCACATATATTTTTTAAGCGTTGTCTGCGGTACGTACTGTATCTCTCCTCTGTCATTTCCACATTTTACTTTTTCTGAAATTCAGTTCTCCAACCAGACTCCACAGAGACTGTATTTGTTCTGTGTATGCATCTAGATGTGTTGTGTGTGTGTGTGTGTGTATGGGAGTTTGTGTGGTACCTGACAGCGACGCTTCTCTGTGGACGACAAACTGATATGACTTTTATTATTGTTGTTCTGCTCACTCCCGGAAACACAACTTAGACTCCTGCAGTTGCCCTCTTATCACCGACTCTCTGCTCCCAGCTGTGTTTGTTGATCTAAACTGCCGTTTGCTGCTTCTGCTGACATGTTTATTTTTTTTGTTCAATCTGCCAACTGGTATGTTGGTTACCACAGCTATAGCCCAGTCAGTGGATGGATGGTTCCCTTGATGGTCCGAGAAAATGTGTGTCTGTGTGCACGCAAACCTGTGTGTGTTTGTCATTTGTAGCCTTTAACTCGATTTAGTTGATACCAATACCAACCAAATTACAAACACGCACACACAGTGGTCTCTCTAGAAGGGGTGAGGTACTTTAGAAACCTTCCACTCAGAGATTCAAGTCGTAAATTTTTATCTTTTCGTCCAAATGAAATGCGTGGAGCTTTATGGTTCAGAGTAATCAGTTCTCAGCTGCATGTGGTCTATATTGTCCTAATATTCCCTCTGATGTTTGACCTTTTTCCATAGAAAAAATTGGTCTCCTGTGTTGTTTCATCCAGTTGTTTAGGCTTCAGTGACAGACTGTGTCCACAGATGATCTCCCTTACTGTGGAAAAGGGTACTTACTTTTTATTGAACATTTTGTGTTTAGCATTAAGTCAGAGGGAAAATTCTTATATTGGAGACAATTTGTACTGATGTTCTGCACTGCTGTGATATATACAGTACATTCTTCAAGAAGAGCAAAGTGCATAGATATCATAGACTGGGCTGCACCCACAAGGTTTAACTTGTAAACCAGATCAAATGGTTTAAGTTGAAGTAATGTTGTGATAAAATAGTCTGACAGGATTCACGTTAAACATCTCTCTTGGTTTTCTTGCTCCTTTATGCCAACAATAACAAGTGAACCAGATGGACAACCATCTTATTAATGCATTGGTACTTGGTAATTCATTAAGGATATGGTGTATTAGTTGTTTGCTGTAATGATTTCCCAATCTATGTTATTACAAATTTAGAAAGTATAAGGTATTCTTACAAGTTAACTATAGATAGAAACACTCCATGTATGTGTCTCAGCCTCAGCAGTAGCTGCTCTCCTCCTCCTCCTCCTCCTGCTACAAAATAGAAATCCAAGCTGTCCTGTAATACTGGAAAATGAAACAAACAAACAAAAACAAACCAAAACATATTAATTATGTAACAATTAAGCACCATGGGAATTGTGAGGCATTTCTCTTCATTCTGCTCAGATCTGATCTCATACTGAAAGGCCTCCTTTAGCATTCCGGTCTCTGCCTGCTCAAAGTGATCCGCGATGGAGTAGCTGGTTGCTACACTGCTAATCTGGGACCGCAGCCCAGAGGACTAGCTCGGAGCTACCACAGCAGCCAACAACCCACCACCATTGTCTGTGCCTTTGTCTACAGAGAAATGTGTCGTTCTAATCCCATGTGTGGTGGGAAGTGGAGTAGGCGTTTTGATTCCATGTGTGAGGGTTTTCATTTGAAAGCGATCCAGTATCCAAACATCAAGCTGTGCAGATTACATTATCAGTGTCCTGCTTAAAAAAAAATGTGTACAGAGGTAGCAGTTGTAAAAGTCCCACGCGTTGCTGCATGCAGGCTGAACTGCTGCTGTACTTTGGCTTCATCCACTGAGAGGAGAAGCGGAGGATACAAAGAGAGGGTCAGTGAGAAGTTGGTGTCACAAACAACACCTCCTGTGCCAGCTGCGAGACATTCGAGGATGAATTACTCTACTTGAAGCACTAATGTAGGGCTGAGAAAGAGTGATGACTCAGGTGCATTAAGTGTAATCATTTAAGAAGTACAAACAACTATATTTATGCAGGGATTCGCAGCTTATGTTAATGATTAGTTAATCAGTTCCTGCTGATTTCCTATTTTCATGGCTGTGCTCTAGGCCAAATCTAATCTTTGAGTTGATCAGCAGGGATTTTTTAAGTTGTGCATCCAGTTTCCATTCACAGTGGATATTTATGACCCCGCTTGATTTTTTGCTTTTTAAGCAACTTCCTTTTCTAATAATTATGGAGGCTCCCACACAGCTCACCACCAACTTTACAAGACATGAGGTTGTGACGTTGAGTGGCTTAGAGTCAATTTTATGACTTTGTCAGGTCTAAAGCCAATCATAATTTGAATGATGATAACAGTGGATGTTAATATTTTGTCGATTTTACATTGTGTTGCCCAACTCAATGTTTCCAAAAGGTCAGTGCCACATTAAAACTGACATTCGAGTGAACCAGTAAAACCTTAAAAACCTAAAGTTTTAACTGTTTGTTTCCGTGATGTTACTATGACATCCATTGTATGAGTTTTGTCCCTTTTAAGCTCCATCTGGCTTCCCCACCTTCCACATGACTTTATGTTTTTATTCTTTAGATCATCCACACATACTCATGCTGTGGATACTCTGAACAAATGTGACCTGGACCATGGGGCTTACATGGTATGAATGTATTGCAAAGATATGTTTGACAGACTCTGTAATGATGTTGTAATGGTGTCACCATCTGTTAGTGACCAAATAATTCCCGCAGCTTCTGCAGGAGTCTGGCCAAACAAAAACATAAAGTATCAGTCATAAAGTCTTTACGGATGGTTAAATTCTTGCACATTATGGTCCTTAAAGATCGTCTTTATCACCATGCAGGACAGATGTATGAGGGTGGATGCATGAGTGTGTGTGTGTGTCTGTGTGTTGGGAGGGGGGTTGTTCTATAATGGCTACCGCTGTAGGGCTGTTAGCGCCGAGGCCTGCTCTGAGCTGCAGCGTAAAAACAAAGACCAGGTCTGGAGCATAAGGCAACTGATGGCTTTTTCCTCACTCATGCATATTTAACACACATATGTGAACGCAGGCATGTATAAGCGCTCATACATGGAGCAAAGAGGCATGTAGTGTAAGGGGCACTCACATGTTTACCTCATGGACTTCATGCTCAATCAAGGAAACACACACACACACAAGGAGACACCCAAACACACACATTCCTGCTTTTCCAGCAGCTTTCATCATTATTACACAATAGTCGATTTGCAGTAAACTTATATAACTGGGGAGCCAGCTGCTCAGGGAGTGAGAGATATTTTCTGTAGAGAAATGCAGCCAAAGCAATTGCAGTGGTGTAGTGCATATGTAGATATGTGGTTAAGTATGTAGATGGTTAGGGGGTGCTCTCTCACTTCTTATACTGATATACTGACTGTTAATGATTTATAAATATACTTATATAATTCTTTAAAATAGCCAAACCTTTCCTGTCAGTCCAGATAGAGATTTGACATACCTAAGTCACTATGGTGATTGAGATAATAACGTGGATGGCAAAGGCACGACCCAAAACTAAACGACAATCTTCTACATATAGTTTGTCATGGGTCAAGTTTTCATCCATTTTTTAACTGTATTTGCAGAAACCGAAGTTACACACATCCCTGCAGCGCAGCTGGTGGTCACTCTCCATTCAGGTGCCATACAACCACTGCAGAAGAAGAGAAGAATTAAAATGTTTGAGTTAGAGGAGGTAGTGATGGAGTGACATAATATAATATGTAAGAAGACAGAAAGATGAGACTAAAAGACTTTAGAGGTAAAGTATAGATAAAAAAAACCTCATGTAAGAGCAGGCAGGGCAAAAAAACTAAAGATGTGATGAAACAACAACAAAGGAAGAGAGACCACCGAACTAGTGAAGGCCTTCAAAAGAAAAGAGTGAGAAAAAGGGGATCAGTTCAAAGTAAGCAGAGAAAAACAGATGTTCTCATGGAGAGACGGGTTTGACCTGGGACCAACTTGACTGGACTATTTTACATCCATCTTTCAAATGTTTATGAACTTCCCAACATGCGGCTCCACCTCCATCTGGCTTGCTGTGTCTTAAAAAAACAACCCCAACCTGTTCATCCTGAAAAATTCAAAACCTTTTCCTTCCAATCTGTCCGTCACTACAACTTCAAAAAGATGCACACAATCAAGGTTTGACCGAAACACTCAACTGTGACCCCCTAAATCTGCAACACTGCAAGAAAGTACAGGCGGTGCAAACTTGTTCCCATCATAAATGTGGTTTTAGACTCATAACAATAACGACAACACTTCAACGACACAAATACAACTACTACTATTACAACTACCAGAACTTCAACAACACTAATACAACTATCACTATCAATAATAACAACACTTCTACAATCGCTAACAATTTTCACCAATCATTAACTGCATCTGCATAGGACTACATCTACCACTAACAACAACAATTAACATTATGACTATAACAAACAATAAAAATAACAACAATTCTACGTCATCTATCTTTTACAATAAAAATTAGAATAAACTGTGTTTATACAGCAGTTTTCTAGGGAAAAAATGGCAATTAAAATCAATACAAACAAACACATCATAAAGCAGGTATAAGAAAAGATAAACTGTCAATTTAGAAGATAAACACAACAGTGTATTGTTGGCAACTTAATGTTTTACATTGAACATGATCACTGGTGTACAACTTGTTAAAGTGCTGATTTTGCATCTCCTTAAGACCTTGATACGGGAAAAAAAAAAAAGAAAAAGAAAAAAAAATCCCTTCCTTGCCTTTTCAATTTGTTGACAGCTCATCACTTGTTAGAAAGTAACCTTGCATCTTCTCAGTGTTACGATCACAACAACAGATTGTTTTCGCTTCTGCCTCTCAGTAAAGCAGACAACAAGATGACAACAGCTTCTCCGCAGTGTGTCGGGGATTATGCAGGTGGTGTGTCGAACTGTTGTCGAACATCTGCCTGCGATTCTACAAGACTCGCTGCCATTTAACATATCACTGCCAGTCATGAATTATCAATGAGAGCAGTGATTTAAACTGGAGGCAATCATGGCAAACTTGTTTTATAATGAATGTTTTTGCATGTAAAACCTGTTTTTCTCACTGTAAACACAAAGATATTCACTAGATACTGATTCCTGAACAACTGCTTCAGCTTTCACCAGGCGTCATGTAGAAAGCTTGTTCTCTAATTGGTCACAGACTTTACTTATGCTTGTGTATCCTTGAATATAGTTTGGATGCATTATAAACGCATTAGGCTGGACTTGTACAGTGACTCTTACAGGATCTTTCCCACATGTCCTCTCACGAAACATCTGCCAGAACAATAAGTTCAGACAAACAATATGTCTTCTTTTACTTTTGTCTCTTGGACACATCTTGCTGCTGAACACGCTGCAAGGTGTTTTTTCTTCTTTTTTCTTTTTTTTCCTGACAGGTAACATATGGCTCAGGCTCTGCTCCTTTGTTTTGAGAAGAATGTCTTCTGGCTTTGCATTTACATTTTTAGCATTTAGCTGGCGCTTTGATCCAGTAATGAATGCCCCAAACATTACGAGGAACTGGCAGTACTGAATGGAAAGCTCACTGTAACCCTGGATTGGAGTGTTAGGGAACAAAGAACAAGCTCACAATAGAGGAAAAATGATTTTTTTTTTTTTACATCTTTATGAAAGTCAGGGGTAAAGAAATTAAGCCCACCTGCCCGGGCCTTAGTTCACCTCTGAATATTTATAACCGTCATCAGACCTGGTGACCAGGTGTTTGTTGAAATATCTTCTTGTTTACATTTTTCTGCTTAATGAAAGAACCAAGTGGTGGATGATCTTTCTTAAAACACTGGGAGGGAGCGCACACCAGTGTTGGTGAGGTGCTGACGACAAAGCGAAACTGACTTAAAGAAAATGAAGTCGCACACTCATCACCACGACGCAGCTCACTATCAGGAGCTGCACCAAGGTTCAGACATAACCGACGTTTCGATGCAGAGGTCTTCCTCAGGATGATCTTTCTGAAACAACAGACAGATGTCAGTGTATTTTGTTGGATTTTAAGGACGTCACATGTGCTCAAAATGTTGAGAATATTGTGATCGCTCCAACTAACAGCTTGTACAGAAGGAGAATGAACGCTCATTTACTGTAGTTTGAGAAGCCTGAACCTGCAGGCACACAGATGGCCACTATCATCAACCAACGTTAGACGCTGATGTTTGGCTGAATGTAGGTTGTGACATTTGGTGATCAAAATTCAATGTGCTGTCAAAATATTGAGTCACAATTCATCATGAATTAATCACACATTTTTTGACAGCCCTCGTTGACAATGTCTAATGTCAACATTAATTTGACATAAAATAGTGACAACTATTGATGGTGATTTTAAGGTGTATTGTTGAGAAACAAAAATCCAGTGTCTTGAGTCTGGAGTTGAGATTATGGGCGGTTTTAGCTCAGGAGGTTGTCCATTGATCAGAGGGTCGGTGGTTCAGTCCCCGGCCCCTCCAGTTCGCATGTCGTAAAATCCCTCGGGCAAGATACTGAACCCAAAATTGCTCTCTCCAATCAAGATGCATGACCGTAAAGAGGTGAAAGTTCATCGTCTTTCTGATGTTACGCTGATGTCTGGTGCCTGCTGGGTGAAGACCATGCTGAGAAACTAGTGAGAGTGGCAGTTTCCTCCAACACTGAGCCAGATCTAACCTTGAGATGCCAAGTTTCCTCTCCCATCAAGACAGGTTACTACCTGGAGCATCTCATGTGTGCATCCTTTGTAGTTCTTTGTAGTCATCATGGATCAGAGCAACACAAAGCTTGTAATGTCATCCCCAGCAGATCGGGAATTGGTTTAAAGTTTTGCCATTGGTCTTTTTTTTTTCCCAGTAACTTTGATAAAGTTTAAAACATTTCTTCTAATCAACGGCTGAAACACTCCTCAAAAACTGAGTGAGAAGAAGAAAGAATCAAGATAATGCATTAAAAAGGGCACATGAACTTTGGGGGCTGTACTTTCCATTCTAACCCATTGTTTACCGACTTGGAGCTTGTTGAAATAACACATCCAAATCACTTTTAAGCCTTGGTAGACTCACTAAGCCCTTTGAGTTGAGTTTTGCTGAAGAGATCTGTCAGGTTTTTCTTTGCCCTTTAAACCCACAGGCTCTAAATGCATAGACTTTTGAAGCAATCAGGGCTTAATGCCATAATGGGAGCTTCCCTGGAGTCCTATGAATTTACCAAACACAGTCTGAGTTTTTTCAGACATTGGTGTGGAGACAAAGACTTTCACTGAGTGAAGTACATTTAATGAAGCCCCGAGAACCTGAATGGAAACAACTGTGGTCACCCTCAACACGCTTTGACATCGGTCACCTTGTTTCTTGTCATTTCTAATGTCGGAAAATGGTTCACTGAGCTCAATTAGCACACACCACCTCCTTTTTAAATGCTGTGACCATGTGAACTGTATTTCTAATAAGTCTGTGATGACTCAAGGCCCCAGATTTTTTCACTGGGCTTCCCAGGCGGGCTCTCTTGAATATCATTTTGTCCATTTCATTTATGTCAGTGTGGCTGGTTAATGGCCAGCCTGCTGTCCTTTCAGCACCCCAGGAGCGATGCTGCTCAAAGATCAACCGCTTCTGAACGCGTTGATGTTTGCGACAAAGCTCCAGCTAGGTGCGGATGGAAACAGCTGGACTCTTATCAGTAACACTGCAGTGATTTACTCTCACATGGAGTCATGCGTGTGACACAGAGGGCTGTGTGACCTTGTGTCAGTGCTGATTGTGCTCCTAGAGGAGTACGTGGGTGTGTATTGACAGTCATTTTTAGGTATACTGGTGTGTGTGTGTGTGTGTATGCAAGAACCTCATTTCCCGAAGTGTTGAACAAGTCACATATAATAAATTACAACACTGTGTCTTTTTTTTTTTTGGCCTCTTCCACTGGAAGGTTTTGAGGTAAGCGAGGCAGTTTAGAGAGTATTTAAAGAGAAAGGGAATTAATTGCACTTAAGTGATGCTTATTTAGCAGAGCAATCTGTTATCCTCTTCTCACACATATTGCTTGCTTTGCTGGGTCAGTAGTCCTGTGTGGAAAGGCTAAGCTATAAATATGCATCATTTGCATTCATCTCTTTCTCTCTCTCCATTCAACTTTTCATTTTAGAGAACACAACTTGTGTCAGTTCAGTCTTCTAATGTTATGGCCGATACTAATGTATTTAGTAGTCCTTACATTAGAAGGCAAATGTTTTTTTCTTAAAACTGATGTTATGAGACCTGTTCCACAAGCTGGGTTTTTCCTTTGGTGTAATTATGTAGTGTCTCTTACCATAATCAACCGGCAGCTGAAGAGCAAAACCTGAATATTTAAAATATCTCTTGGGAAATGAGCCAAAATAGAGCAGAACTTGAATCAGCATATGTGAGGTAAAGAGACCCTCTGGGGTTTATAAACAGGACAAAAACAGAAAGAGAGACATCTTCACACTGACAGAAACATACTGTGCATAATCTTAAACTGTGATTTTTAGAGAGATAAACTGTGTTCACATTGTAGGTTTTTTGGCATAGTGTCACATTACTTGTCCCTTGCACTTACTCTTTATATTCCCACTTGGAAAACTAGTTTTAAGGTGCCTGCAAACAAGCCATTGCTTCAAATGAAAAAGAGAAAATCAATTGTAATGCTCTGTGAGCTTCTCAATGGCCAACAGGAGCAGAGTGTAGCTGTGAATAAGTGTCACCCAGGGAGCAGGAGATGAATAGGTGCTCTGCTAATATTTTTGGTCTAAGGTTTTAAGTGTGTTGCACTGGAATCGCTGTCTTGGCTTTGATAGCATCAGAGAAATGTTGTGTAAATCAAGCTCATTTTTCATTTCAGAGAAAAATTAGAAAGCAGAGGCGACAAGTGATTTCTATAAATATATCTGTTGAGGTTTATCAGACAGAACGTGTTGCAGATCACTCACCCAGCTTCAAGACGGAGCAGTGTCGCTGACATGAAAAATAAAACAAAGGGTGATAAATACAGAGAGTGATGGTGAATAAGGCAAAGTGGAAGAGGGGGGAAAAAGAGGAGAGTGTAGGGAGAAGTTTTGCTTGTCTTCCTGCATTACCTAAGAAAACAGGGACGTAGAAAGAACAACACACAGTTGCTTGTCAGGCTCTGTTGCTGTATACAGATATGACAGAAGCAGCTTAGGGACGCAGCCTTGTCCATCATCTCGCTTGTTGACAGACACGCACACACACACACTTACAAAGTCCTGACAGATGCACCATGGGACAATAGTGTCGCTGTGTTTTCCTATATGTCCAACTGTGTGTGTGTTTTTGTGGTTTATTTGTGTTCATCAGCTCCAGTCGAGACAAATAAAATCGATCTGCCCTCATATACTGTACATACATCACCTCTGAATTTCTGGGATAAACCACTTAAAGCCGTAGATTCACTTCTGACTGAAAGGCCCATATTGTTTTAAATACACACCTTTATTTCCACCTGAGGGGTTTGGAGCCCTGGCAGCCTATGGTGATGCATTTAAAGGAGACATTTGTAAATTATGTTAATGCTATGTTAGCTTTACTCAGCAGGAGCTGTCTTCAACAGTGGAAAACATCATTTTTGTTTTGTTTCTATTTTTATCACTCCTTTTCTTTTACTGAAGTTAGCATGCTAACCTGCTAACCATCTAGCCCCAGCCTGATTGGACTGTCACTGTAGTGTCCAGATAGATAAACAGCTGTTAATGCTCACACTCACTATGTAAAAGTGATTATACAACATACATCATCATTTTTATCACAATATGGAGACAAAATACTGTAATTACTAACTACAACATATATCACCTTTGTGTATATTATGTATATTGTTCTCTCTGTGCTTTTCTCTGGTGAGGACATTTCCACAGTTGTAAAGAAATAGTCTGAAAAGACCCATGAGTGACAACAATCAGTGTAACCCCCTCAATATTACTGTCTCATCCACCTTGATCTGTACTTTCCCAAAATGGTATAATATGGAGTAAGTTCTCTACAATTGTACCGAACATGGGTATTTTCTGCTTGTTTTGACACAGATAATTGTTGCAGTGTGTGGCTGTCACTCTCCAGGTAGCATGTCCGATAAATGCTCAGTGACAGGGCCCTACTTTCTGTGATGGTGGTGGCTTTGGGCTAATGTGGGTGTGCAGCTTTTTACGCCTGTCACCAGTTTGGATCCCTGTGTGACTGTGCTTCTGAAACCCACCTCTACATGTGTCTTGTATGTATTTTGAGATGTTATTTCCAAATGCTCAAGAAATCGCATTATTTGATTTTGCATTACCAAGATTGAGGCCTCTGTTCCCACACGCTGCAGAAATGTTATTACTGAAACTTATTTCTCCGGCGTGTTTTATTTACGATTCGTCTTTGCCACGACCTTGTCTTCTAAGAATCTCGAGGATAAACTTTTCTGAACACACTGTGGAAGCATAGATTGCAGTTTCCTTATACTCCATTCCTGTCAGTCTGTCACTCACAATTTATCTCCTGTTTTTGTTTTTTTACCTCCTTCTTCCTCTTCCTCTTCTTATCCTGACTCATTGCTTTGCTTTACACACTTTTGTTGCCACAGCCTAGGTGCGGTAAATTTCCTTTGAAGTGGATTATCTTAAATTCTGGGTTGGTGGAGGAGTAGGGCTGAGTGAATAGGAGGGAGCGAGAGAAGAGGGAGAGGTTGGGAGGAGATAGAGCTGACAAAAAGAGAGAGAGGGATGGAGAAACAGAGGAAGCAAAATAAATGGTGCTGAGTTTTTATGTAACATTCAGCTGTTGAATTATAAAAGAGGTTTTAGAGGGACCGCCCGTTACTCTACACTGTGTTTCCATGCACACACACACTGCTTGGGAGCCACTTACACACACACCAAACAATGCACTTCATTTTTGCAACTTTCATTTTTTTCCTAACCATGGCACATAAACAACCTTCAACAATGGTCAACGGGGGAACATTTTTTTCCTCCTTTTAAAATAAACCAAGAAAAATTAGTTCAGAACGAAACACGCACACAAAGAAGTGGGTTTTCAGGTTTTCACAAGAGGGCCATTCCCTTGTGCTGAACACCAAAAAGCACCTTGTTTAGGTTATTATACAGAACACATATACACACACACACAGACAGGTGCATAATGTATACATACACACTCACAAGCAAATGTACAGAGAGCATGTCAAGGGAACAAGCGTGGCATATTTGCAGGCAAGTTTTTGGCACAACATGAAGCGAGACAAACACAAGAAACTAATAATGAGAGAGGAGACAAAGATGTTTGGCACTTTTATTTTTTCCTCCCTTCACTTCTGTTCAGAGGAAAAAGGTTATTGGAGAAAACGTCTGCGTCTGGTATTTGTTGTTTGCCAGAGACCATTGTAAGTGTATTAATAAGAGAAGCAGTAAACAAGCTTGTGTGCATACGTGTCTGTAAAGTGTGTTAATAAACTGAGGGAGGGTCTTGTCAAGGCGATAACAAAACACACAGGAACGGATTAAGAAGGGGGGGGGGATTAACCATAGGATGCCTTGAGATTGAAGGATGGAGGAGGGACAGGGAAAGGGATGAGGCAAGGTATATGGGGAAGGAAGGGAGGGGGTAACAGAACTACATAAGGTCGGAGGAAAGATGTGGAAGAGGAGAAAAAGAGAGGAAAGGGAAGATAAAGGAGGAGATCTGGTGAAGAAAATAAGGGTGAGAGAGCAACAAGGAAATGGTATGATGATGGAGGATGGATAGAAAAGAAGATCTGGAAGAGAAGGAGGGGAAGGGATAGAAAAGATGGGGATGGAAAGGAAAGGAAGGGATGTGAGATCTAATAGAGGAGTAGGAAGAGTTGAGAGAGGGAAGGAGGAGGAAAAGAAAATCTGGATGAAAAACAGGGAAGGGGAGAAAGAAGAGGGGAGAAGATGAGGCATGGCAGAAGGTGAAGGACAGGCAGGAGTTAATGTATATTTGTGTGACAGTGTCGGTGATATGAGTGAGAGGAAAGATTGAAAAGGAGTTGAAGGAAGCGCTGATAAGAGGGAAGAGGAGAAACGCCATCCTTGCTTTTTAACCAAATGAAATGAAATGAAAGAAATTGCCCCGATTCATTGTTTCCTTTCTCATCAGCAAAAATCTCAGCCTACAGCCTGTTCATCCTCTGCACAGCTCATACTGTGGTTAAAAAAAAAACAATGTTAACTTTCAC
>OMNW01014835.1:22917-40191 GCA_900303245.1 Selene dorsalis
CCCCACCCCCCGCCCCTCACAACAGTAACAAAGTTATCATGAGACAGGACGTCTCCACATCTCGTCCTGGCACGCAGGAAAAAAAGCCAAGAGGGCCGCTTGCTCTGTTTACACGGATTACAGTCATTGCCACTGGCAGAGGAAAAAGTGCAGCCTCATCGCTCTGAAAGGTGAAAATAACAATGGGCCGCAGAGATTTGATTGACGTGCGAAGAACCCCAGACTCTTGCGCCGGCTGGTTGAGGCTGAAGCATTAATATTGAACACATTTGGCTGCAAAATAGTGGTGTCATTATGTGGGAATGGCTGCAACTATTTGCACATATTTCATGGATAGACAGGGAGAAGGAGAGAGGAGACATCTGGGAAATTACAGGCTATCAGGGTTTTTTTTTTGTTTTGTTTTGTTTTTTCTTGAGGAAACGGTAATTCCCTCTAAAATTAGCTCAGATTGTCAATTTGTGTAAGGATTGTGGCAACATATAAAAGCAGTATCAAAGACTTTGCTGCAACCTGAGGCTGATTGTCTCATAACCTAATTTCTGTAATTATCATGTGAAAGAAAATATGAAAATTGCATACCATTGAAAGGCGATAAGAGCCTTTAAAAGACTTATTAGGCAAAACTAACAAGCAGATGAGGCTTATAAATGTCAGCTGAACACAGGTGCACCCTCCTCACTTCTGCCTCCCATTACTGAATCATAATTTACTGCCAATCTTTCACGCTAATGACTCCAGCAACAGGCTGGTCCTAATTTAAATGCTCCAAAACAAATCATTTTACACAGAACAAATATTCCCTTATGATATCTTTACCGTTCCTGAACACTGCCAACGTCCTGTAACTCAGAGATTTAATAATTTCTAAAAGTCTTCAGTCCCACCCTGTGTCCCTTTTTTTTTTTTTTTTTTAAACAATCTAATTCATTTCATCATTTTTAATCCTTCCATAGCAGATGGGCACACAGCTTTATTCGGTGCTGTGCCATATTAACCCTCATTCAGATTCTCTACATTAAATCATCGTTGCCAGTTGTCATTTCACCCTTTTTAGTCCTGTGAGTGTAAGTTTGTCTGTGGAGGTGACAGCTCAGTGAACGCAGCTCCTTCGCCGTAGTGCCTTGCCTCTAAAACACAACATCACCCAGTGCATCTAAATCCTTCATTATACTGATTAATTAGGCTGGGATGGTTTAAAAAAAAAAGCAGGCTTTGAAAATACATCAAAGAATGGCATAATGTGGCTGTTAGGACTCCAGTATCTTTGATTAGCAAGCACAATTTGTTCTCGCCAACAAGATGAGGAGCGCAACCTATTCATCAAGGACATTACCCCGACTAATGTGGTAGGACCGTCAGAGAGGCGGTGCATTTATCAGAGGCCAGTTTACAAGGATTTTGTATGAAAACACATATGTAACTCAATGCAAATGTCCACAATATGGAAGAAAAAAAAAAAACACACCACAAATATTTCCCCAAAATGAAAGAATAACGTACGAATAACTGATACGTGCCGCAGCGTGATTACAAATCATGTTATGAGACTTGGCATGTTATATAAACACATATTATATGTCTAACAAGATGGAAAGTCTCAACCGAGTCTCTGGAGAGGAAACTTCGGGACATGCAGACTCGGTAACAGAAATGCTGGTGGCAGAGCTGCTCTCTCTCTCTCTCTGGGCTTCAGTGGTGACTGATAATGTCCTCAGACATCTCTACACCCTCGAGACCAGCCAGTGCCACGCTGAATAATGCACTCGGCGCTGTGTGTATGCACACGTGTGTGTGTGTGCGCGTGTGTGTGGTGCAGGGTTTCACTCAAGACTGAGAGGCAAAGGTGAAAACAGTAGCCTGCCGGATTGTGTTGTCTTTGCATAATTACACAGGGATAATTAAAGGATGTATCTTCTCAAGTTGCTTTAAGGTAAAAAAAGTGTTTTTTAGTGCCATCCAGTTTCTTTTATTTGAAGCTTTTTGGCGTGATTTTATTTATATTTGAATATGTTTATTTTCATTTTTTCATGTTTGCTTTTACTCCTTTATTGCAAGCCTGTACATGTAAGGAAACGTCTGTCAACATATATGCGTGGCTCATCGTGAATATTTCCATTTGATGTAATGGTGCAGCTGTAAAATCATGGACTCTTGGGTTTAGATATATGCCACTTAGTGAACATCGTTAAGCTTTGAAACTGCCCAAGTGTATATGCCGTGTTACATGAATAAACTTGCCTTGCCCTACAAACTCAGACTGACAATAAAATGTAAGTGTAGGGTGAAAGTGATAGTGTGAATCCTAACACTGCTAGATCCCTGAGAGGATAAGAAATCAATTCCTTAGACATCAGCATTAACGTAATGGAAACTCAAATGTGCTCATCAAAAAGACGAACAAACGGGCTGTTTCCTGCTTTTATATTTATTTACATCAATTCAGCAAATAACACATTGGATAAAATAGTTTCTTGTTGACAACAAGAGCTTCTTTCATCTGGATTATGGCAGTTATATATACTACAAGGACGCAGTAAAATTTGACATATTATGAATATTTTTCTAACTTTTTTCTTACCATCGTGTCAGTGTTGAACACTTACAGAGTAGTTGTCTCGTACAAATGTCAAGAAAAATCCAGATTTCGTTACTGAGCATTCAGTGAGACTGGAAATCTCGATGGTGGATTGTGGCAGGACCCCTATAGCTCATGTTGTGCAACTTTGCAGAGGTTCAGCATGGACATATGACATTATAACATAGTAGGGATGTTCTAAAATATGAAACAGCATAATATGTCTCCTTTAATGAGATTTGACTGGTTATATCAAACGAAACCATGAAACCAAGTGAGATAAGACTTTAGAAAGTGAGGGGGCATGTCCTTCACATCCTCAGAGTGTGAAACACTGACGTTGGACAGATCTGAACGCACTCTGGAGGAGGATCAGCATTTGTTGTAGATTATTGATGTTTCCATGTAACCTCACATGAGCAGCTAGTTAAGAAATCCATCTGACGAACAGCAACGTCAATAGCTGCGATAATTTATGGTTACCTCGAGAGGATGTGACTGTCCGGGTGTATCACTGTAGTGGTGAGTAAACAAATTCCTTTCGCAAATCCCAAGAGTGCTCCGAGGTGTTGCGCACTATCACAACATCCACCCGTATATGGCTGGCCTAGTTCTTCAGCGTACAGGTGGCCGCAGCAGCTTTCACTGCGTGACGTCACTCTTATCTGCGTTTACGCCATCCCTACAATGCCGTGCAGACCGGGGGGAATGTTCTGTACAAATGTGCAAATAAACACCAACCATCCTGCTTCCCAGCATGCCTTCTCCACAGCTCGCTTTCATCTCAGGCTGCGTCTGGCCAAAGATATCATTACACGACCTGGCAAACTGTAACTCTTGTCAACTTCAAGGCGCATCAAGTGTTTCCACGGATGACACCCAACGAGTAAAAGTTAATAATGATTCTGGATTTCCCACGACATGTGTCCTACCTCTATCTAATATGTGGACCCACAGAACCCCATCCATTCTCCATCACAGACACCTCAAACTCCAGACGACCCCAGGATTGTTTATTCAGGCACTGAAACGCAGCTCTGGCTCTTCCACCTCCCTCCATTACTCCGTCCGGCTTTTGACCCACGCTGACAGCTGCTGTGTAATGTCCATGTAATGAGCACAAAAGCAAATAATTCTAGGAATACTTTTTATTACGGAAAAATATCAACATTTATGGTCTCAGCAGTCTCAGTTGTTTCATCTGTTTAAATGCAGAGTTAAGCACTTTTTATGTATTAGTCATTAGGACTGGACTAATATAGAGGAAAATGGTGAGTAGCAAGATCTGGGATATGTTAGCACCCCTGGTTAATCAAATGAATTAGTCCTGAAACATTTGCTACAAGTCAATTGAGCCATTTTACGTAATGTTTCCAGGGAATTCGGATTTGCCCACTAATGATGTACTAAATCAACAAGTCGTCACTGCCTCCAAAAACCATTATAAATGATTCCTTTAACTTTTTTCCCATAACCACTTCCATGGATAAGGTTAGGTTTGACTTGGCCAAAGAAAACAACTGGTTTTAAGTTAGAAAAAGAGGTGGAGAAAAAAAAAAGTATGCACTGGTTCATAAAATTTAGACTTAAGCAGGAAGACTTAAGCAGGAAGGCATAAATCTCTGTTGAGGAGTGGATTATTACGACATTTTTTGTTTATTATTGCAGCGGTCACTTTTGCTTCCATCAGACATTGTTCATATTGGGAATTGTGAAGACAGACAAATGTAGATAAACTAAGACTTCGATCGAGGTTGTTTTTAAAGTTTTCGATTCTTGTGAACAGAATCAAAGGCAAAGTAAAATCAAAGTTACAGCAGCAAATCCCAATATTGACAGTACTGGTATCATTTTACCATGGCCACAATCATTTCCTTACCTTCCAAGTGGGATATTTTAACTCAACCATCATTTCCTATCTCTAACCTAGTCATTTTTGAGACTGAATGTCATCAGACATGATGATGATAAGTTGTACTGCATGGTAGCCCAGTGCTGTTGGTGTATGAATGTGTGTCTGAGTGGGTAATAGAAATGTAAAAGTGTAAATATTAGGATGTTTTACTGGTATATGACATTGGAGTAATTTTGAAACTACATGCGGTATATTGGTCTTTGCGAGGATGTACTTTGTTATGTTTAATACTTGCAGTTATGCCAGTTATGTCAGCCTCTACACCGTCCTTTTGTGGCCGTCAGCAGATTGTAAAATAGTAAGAATAATCCCTCTAATCAAACTTTCATTAAATGCAACAACAATGAGCAAGGAGCCTCTCCAGCCGGTACAAGAGAGGGAGAAAGAAGGGGATACGGGATGTATTCATCACAAGCAATCTGATGTAACGCCAGAGGAGACAGCACATTGGCAAAGCGTCTGTCTGGGTTCACTTTAACTCGGTTACCCCTGTGTGGGCTCCAAATCGGGCCTGGGAGCATGTGCTCTCATCCAGCACACAGCTGAGGCCCAAACACTAAAGCATCACAAGCCTGAAGACCAAAGCGACCAGGGGTTAGATCAGAGAGCTGTGACTCGGCTGCCACGTGCCCTGAACTTGCCTCTCGTGTAGTAAAAACCCTTTCATCGACACATAATACACCCAACACACTCACACATGCAACACATTCATCCTACCAATCTGTGCCTGTGTGAGTAAGACCATCCTAGTCTAATGTTTTGCTTTCACTGCGAAAAAAAAAAAAATCCCTATCAGGATCTATTTCCAAACGTACTCCTTAGGTTCCTTTTTAGGGGATATGAGAGGAAACCTTGGCAGGCTGTAGTTTTCCATGAGGTCAGTAAGCAAGGCATTCCATGTGGAGAGTGAGATCTCTGGGAGGGTTAGCTAATTAAATAAATCACGTGATTTATGTACCTGATACACAGTTGATACGGATTTGTTTTAAAACTCACAACACAGCTGCACTAAGGCACAAGTGAGGTTCACACAGATACTGTACACAATGAGGGAGCAGGAATAGAGCGAGGGGGAGGAAGAGGAGGAGGAGGAGGAGGAGGAGGAAAGAGTACAGGACACCAAGGATGAAATATACAGGAAAATAAAGCAAGAAGATGAAAGTTTAAGAAATAAAACTGCAGGGAAATAGAGATTTTGAACACATAACTCACTCTCTGCACTATACTAAATTCATAAAAAGCTCAGTTTAAAATGTCAAGATGCATTTAAAGCTTTAAAACTTAATTTAGATGGCAGGAAGTCTTTAATTTGTAGTCATTGCTAATGTAGGAACTCCAAGTTGGGATTTCTCTCCAGGCTTTTAAGAGGTCAACTCAAATAACAGACGTATCTGTTTCAAGAGCTCCATTTGGGTTATCTGCTTTAAAAGTGTGCCTGTGTTGGCACGATGAGAGTAAGAGTGGAGAGGAAGAGCGAACCTGTTTTGTAATATGATATGGGAATTTTAAATGGCTCCTTTTGGGAATAGATGCCAATTCCCGGTGGTAAACAGCTGGTGGGAGAGCAAAACATACCTGCCTGTCACTGCCAAGAGTGATAACACATTAACAACAAAAAAATAAAATTAAAAAAAGATATACAGGATAATAATAAGACTGCTCAACCAGCTCGTCCTATTATCTTGTAAGGCACTGCATTCAAAGCTATCGGTAATATATAAACTGTCGAAATAGCTTATGGATCGTGGCTAAATAAGCTAAACCAACAGATGATATCTTATCATGGATCCACAGGGATGTTTAGTTAAAAGTAATGTAAATGTAAAAGCAATGGAAATGTAAAATATAAAAGGAACTGCTAAATATTTCTGAGTTAAATGTTACTCAACAATGTTTAGATAAGCTAGTAACAGAGGAAATTATTTTTTACAGCAATGTATAAACTGTTGAAATAGCTAATGGATTTAGTTAGCTAAAAGTAGCTGAAAGTGATTGTTTTAGAAAGGGCTAAAGTAAGAACAGCGTAAACAATTACCTTAAAGTTAAGTTATAATGGTAAATAAATCTTAAACACAGGTCTGTTAGGACTATATTCTGGTACATGGACAGTCATTGAGGCACAACAATAATTTTCTGGTTGAATGTTCAGCTCAAGTCTAGAAGGCCTTACAAGTCATGATCAGATAAACATGAATCAGAATAAGTTCATTTATTGCACATCTTTATCATGCCACCCAAAAAATCCACTAGAATGCAGGAAATCACATCAACTTAATCCAACATGTCCTGGGGGTGGATCTCCTATATAATTGATAATGTTATATATGATCCAGCAGAGAATTAATGTTAAAGGAAAAAATGAAGAACGTGACGGGAGGTGAAGGAGTTCATGTGAAAGGGCTGCTGGGGCGCATCAGATCAAAAACACATTGGGAGGCACAGACCTAGACTCTAGACTACAGTGTGCATAATTAGTCACAGATGTCACTGCTGATGATGGTGGTGAGGATGACGAGGATCATTTTCTCTGGAATATATAAAGCGCACAGACACACTTGAGACACATCTAGGCTAGGAACTGGGCCAAGTGTGAATCAGGAGACGATTGCTAAAATTCACACACTATTAACTGCCTTTGATCCGTTGGTTGCTCCAAACACTGTTTTGTTTTTGTCTCACGTGACAGTTAATAGGCAGCTGATACTGTGAAACACAAACAACATTTTATGCTCATTAAGCCTGACACACTGGGTGGAGGTGGGGGGGGGGGGTTCTCTCTGGTGCAGCATATGAGAAATTGCATGTGAAAATAGTCCAGCCTCTGTGTCATTAAAAACACAAACATATGTGACAAGCCTGCTATAATTTGACATGGCTATTTCACGCCTGCCTTGTGATTTCTGGTAATTTGGACTGCAGCCTGGTAATGTTTTATTCAGCTGAATGCTCTTTTTTTAAAAATAGCTGCAGCTTGTCTTGCTATCTTGTTGCTCTGACTCTTCTTTCTCTCCCCTCAGCTCACATTTATTTATTTTTTTTATTTCAAATCGGTCTGACTCTTTCCACCCTGCTCTCTCTGTATTTCTCTGTCCCCTTCAGTCTCTAATTCACAGAGATGCATTTTCTATTGCTTTCGCAGTCACCTGCCTCTGTCACCTGATTCTCACTTGATATATTCGTACACACTCTGGCCTCTGCTTGGCTCATTCAGCTGCTCTCGGGGAGCAGATGCTGTCCTAAACTGACATGTGCTGGCGAAGGGGAGGCACCGAAATCTGGCACATAACGCACACACAGACACACACACACACACAGACAGACAGATCGGTTTACACAGCAAAAAGGAAGACAATATGGAAAAACCCGGGTTTAAATGAGAGGACAGAGGAACACACAGGCACAATGATAAACATAGGTGCCTAGTTACACAAAGAACTGAAATTGAAAAATACAGCCAGAAATTACATCCTGTACATGTTGCATGATACGTCCTCATATTTTATCCTTAGCTTTTAGAGTCTAGAGACTGCATGTCTGACTGATACACATCAAGAAACTATTAACTAAATTAAAGGCTTTCCTGTTAAAATGTGTATTTATAGTTTCTTTGTCTAAAATTAAGCATCCAGGAACTCGTAGAGGTTGAGGATGTCAGTTAAGCTGTTATCTTCAGCTTCACCATGACAGTGAAAGCCTCGAGCCTCTGACTCATGAAATACATTTCCCTTTCACCAATCTCAAGTAAGTCATCATGTTTTGATCAAATTCCAGATGACATGTTGTCAAAGGATTGACCAGTAAACACTAAGCAATTAGCCTTCGTGGGGGCAGATGGTGGGAAAACTCTGTAAACTATGTATGAATTTTACAATGCAAAAAAATCAGGGGGTTTGATAGAGAAAAATAATTCTACAACTAATTCAGACCAATGTTTTAGACTCAGTAACCTCCTCCACCTATGGTGATTTTTCCAAACTATGTTGGCTTCCACTGTGAGTGTAAATGTATTCAGTTCAACTCGGTAACGACAGCAGTGCAAGAACAACTTCAACAGCCGAGCCATCATCTGGGTCTGAGCTGACTGCAATTCTGTGCACCTGTTTTTCAATGCCTTTTAAACTTCTGGAAGAAAAAAAAAACTTTGAAAAAAAAGAAAGAAAGAAAAAGTTTTCATGCTTGGCTGAGTTGGAAACGCAACGGACACAGATGTTGCAAGTTATACATGCACACGTAAACATCCACTGATGTGATGTTTCTCACATTAGGAATTGAAACAAAGGAAAATTCAATATTTCCATCACATTTTTGTTTGTCTGAGGCATGTCTGCTAATGTAGTGGTATGGTATGAAACGTTATCACTGACAGCATGATCTGCAGATCCACAAAATGATCTTGACCTCAACCTTGACTAGGTAGAGTACATCCAGCGAACACAAACCCATATGAGGCAATGTGTGGGTGCTTCACAACACACAGCACACACATCAACATCTCACGCAGACAGGAGAGTGTGTGTGTGGTCCTCTGACAATGGCTCTCAACTGGAGACACAAGTGCCCATCAACGTCCCGCCTGAGCTGTCTGGCTGGGCTCATTGCCACCCTGTAAAGCTATCATATGTCACGTTATGTGATGCATGAGACCAATGCTGGCACCTGGCTTAATGACCAGAGGCAATTAAATCAAGTAATGGATCTTATTAAGGTGTTATATGAACCCCCTAACTGCATGGCCTGGTGCTCCTGTCCTGAAAAATATGTTGTTTGTTGGTTTCTAACGTTTTTTCTCAGGAGAAAAAGAAAAAGAATCTGAAAGAGCAAAAATATGACAACAACAAACTAGCTAATGTAGTTTCATAAGAGGATGTAAATGGCTGGAAGAGTTGTGTAGATAAACATGGAGACAGCGAGGTTTTCAAAAGCACTGAATAGCTTCTTAAAGTGCAACATATTTATTTGATTTTCCTCTCTCCGAGGGTTATCTGAGGTAAATACACTGTCAGTTGAAGCACATAAGGTCAAACGTCCAGTCTCCGCAACCAGGAAGTGACCTTGAAGCTCTGATTACTATCGTCTCCTTTGTGACATACAGACGCGCTACACAAATTCCTTCTTGAACCATATAGTGTTGTAACTTTGTCCAAACTGTTACTGAATGTCCATCCCTTCTTATCTGTGTGTCAGGTCTCCTTGTCACCTTGGTGAGGTAACCACTGCCTCGGGCTCTCCATATGGCGGGAGCAGACAGACTGGGAGCGGAGCATCAGTTCCACCTCCACTCAATCTGCAGGTTCACCTTACCAGACCTGGGTCACACAGTATCTGCAAATCCATCCGTAGCATTTGTTTTAACCTACTTGGAGGTTTACTTGCATCGGCGCTATCATTTTACTTTGCGTTAGATTACGTACCATTAGGTAGTTTTAATACAAAAAGTACCATTTATTATAATGATATGCAAGATGCGATGTGCTTGGCTGTGTTCTTATGTGGGAGAGTGAGACCTACAGAGGCGAAGACCAGGATAATAAGGACACACAAATGTCACCTCACTCAAGTTTATGTCCCAGCCTGAGATTCATTAGGAGCTGAATGAGCCAGACTGTGCCACTGATTCACTAGATGGTGACACAGGGAGACTGTGTCTTGTGTTCATTAAACAAAACAAAAGAGTGCGTCGAAGCTCATCTCCTGGCACCGTGTGCGCCGGTAAAGCTCGGTGGCTCTGTCTTGTTGCATTTCACATAAATTAGCGTTGTTTCATTCGATCCCCCTCAGCATGTTCCCCGTCTGTATCTGCACCTATTTCCGAGACAAAATGCTCTCCCACATCTTATCTCTTCATTAATGACTGATGCAGTAACCAAAGACCATAAATGTCACTACCCATTCATTTTTTATGTTGCAAATGATAGCTCGTAGGTTTATTGGCAAGTTAATGTCTTTTGTTCAAGCACCAAAGAAGGAGTTCAAAAGCTCCCTGCTTTGTATTTGGACAACTCCAAAACTAGGAGATACTCTCTCATTAGTCTATTGTAGTAAAAACAAATACTGAAGATTACTCTGAGGCTTTAGCCATTTTATTTGTCCAAAACTGGATGGCAGGCAAATGTCCTGTAAGTCTGCAGAGTTTTTCACAGCAAGAAAGCTCTATTTTTAGCCTCTATCCATTAAGTAATGTGTGGTTTACAGGAAAAGACACAGGGAACCAGTGCTAGGCAAAGATAAGACTCCTTCCTTGGACCCAGGAGGATCTTCCTCACTATGGTGATTCCAATGAAAATCGTCAGCACCAATAATCACAAATAACAATAGTCTCTCATTATGATGATGCATTTCCTTTTAAGCAATGCTTGTGTTCACTCCAACTCCGTCACCAGACAAGAACACTGATATTGCACAACTCTAAAAAACCCCAGACTATGTTCAACAGCATGTTTTGGTTTTTTTTTCATTCCTGTAATGTCTGTCCTTGGCAACAAATGCATGGCTGGAATTAGAGAAGATTGTGGTTATGGCAAAAACAAAAAACTATGATTAGGGTATGGGGTGAGGCAACTACAACCCTTGGTTAAAGTTAGGCAAAGGTTGTGGTTGTACTGGTCAACTGGTCTGGGACCTCAGGCGCCGTCAGCGGCCCTCACTCATTTGGGACAACGGTATTGATGCAATCGAAAGAGCCAATCCAGCAAAAAACCCATTAATTAATATATGCATATATATACCACTTCTGATGAACCTTCAGATTCATGAAGCTATTTCTCAAACAAACCTTCAAACTCCTCACTTCAACTGGTGCCTGAAGCAACACGACCCCAGCAATGCAGCACTTTTTTTTTTAATATACAATGGGATTTGACCTAAATCCTGAGTTTTCTGAGGATCATCAAATATGTCGTATCGTATATGTTTAAAACAAACGGGAGAAAGCCCAAGACAACCATCGTAATACCTGGCTCCCTACATTCGTGACAATGCATCTTTGACCAGTCAGAATACATCTGTAGTTATCTGAGTCAATTGCCACCTGTTCTGCTCCACCGCATGTCACCATGTAGATCAGGAGCAGTTGCGTCACCTCTGACAGGAGTGATACGAGGATTATTCCAGAGAAAATAGGTTAGCAGCCTGTTGTTTTAGCCCAAGGTCGTCACGGGGTGCCTTTTTTTTTTGTGTATGGATATTAAATGTGTACTCATAAGCTCGCGCTCAAATCTCAGCCCTCGGGGGTAAACATGACTCACCTATCACTGTTATTGTTATTATCATTACGCCCCAGTGTGTGACAGTCCACTTCATCCAGGTTGGCTTGTTGAGAGATTAAGCAGATGCTGGAAACAAATTGGAAAACAAATTCCCCTGGGAGACAGTGTATAAGCCAGGACGAGCTACGGTCGCTTGGCGCTGTCGGACCAAATCATTCCAGTGCTTGGAGCCAGTTGGAGCAGCGTAAAGCTAATGCACCCACACCGGCTACCAAAGCATTCAACACTGTCCCAAGTCTCTGGACACGGATAAGGTTGGAGCCATCAGGAGCCAGTGAGTTGTGAGAAATTCACTTCAGGTTGTTATGATAAGGACAGCAATGAAAGCCCTGTTTTTTCTTTTAACCATAAACATACAGTACTAACTTCTCACCCCTCACCTCAGTGTTTAGACGCTTTCCACACTGCTGACGAGACGACCATGCTCCATGTGGAAAGATGTGTTTCTTTTCACTCTCTCTCTCTCTTTTTTCTTTTTTCTTTTCTTTTTTTTTTTGGCACATGCTTGTATGGAGGCAGAAAAGCTAAGGCTACGCAAGCTCCACCATCTCCGGGCGCTGGGGAGACAGCTCAGCGCTTTGGGCACACAATCAACACTGAGCCGGCTGGTATAACACCCCCTCCCGTCTGAGAGGACTGTGTGTGTGAGCAGCATTTCATGACATTGTGTGTTCCTCAGGGAGAGTTTCTCTGCTCTGGTCATGTGACTTGCTGTGTATCGGCTTTTTATAGCAGCAGTGTCTATTTGTGATTTTTTGGTTCTCGGGCCCTGCGATGCACTTTACATCAAGCATGAACTGGGGATGTGACGAAATTTGTATTTTAAAGCAGCTGATGTTGTTTAATAGTTTAGGACATACATTTTGTGTGACTGTTTTTCAGATGCACATGCTTCAACTGAGCTTTCTGTGTAAGGTTATATATAAAACATTGCAATACAGTAGCTGTAATGTTAATCGAAGGGGGCAAAGAGAGTTCAAACAGCCCAAATATACAAGTACACAGATCCACAGTCGACGCATAATGAGCTTCTTAGTGCAAATTTCCCATCAGCATCCAGGCATTTCTCCAAGAAATAATTTCCCGCTCAGTGAGGGCCATTATATTGTGTCTCTTAAGCATCGTTGAGGAAAATGTCTGGATGCTTTTGTGCGAGTGCCTTCTCCCACATTTCTGCATAATTTGGTAAACACAATGCAGGCGGTTCGTATGAATTGGCTGACATAGGTTTTTGAGATTAATGGAGCATTCATATCACAGCGAGCAACTGCATCATAATTCCTGGGTGGTTAAATGTCTGGGTGGACAGGTTTGACAAAACACCTGTTGGTAGTTTTTCCACATGAATGACACAGCCCAATGAGAGCCTCAGAGCTGCGGTATGCTATGATGGTATTGTACAACATGTGCAGCATGTGATGCTAAAAACCTCTGTTCAACAGTTCAATTGAACACAAGTGGAAGAAAATGAAAGAAAACATTTTGTCTAGAAACAAACCTGTCATCTTTGGTGTATCTTAAGCATATGTAAGATGCAACACCATTTCCCATGAACCCTTGAAAACCGTACAGATGACATTAGAAGCTATGTACCGATGAAACTAAGTTGCGATCACCTGAAAAAACACAACGCTGTGCTGCGTCTTTTCATCCGCTCAAAACAGCCCTGTTCAGAACGACTGGTTTCAGTACCCTGTCCCTTTAAATGCAAATGAACCACTGCTAGCCCCATCACGCCCCCTCGACCGGTACCAGTACTCACAGTTATTATGCAAATTTGAAAACTCATGACATCACTGTCTGACAACCGAGCAGTTGTACAACAGTTTGTAAAAAAACACATGGATTTCAACCTAGGGAGCAAATTACAGTTGTTGTTTTTTTCTCACTTCTCACATTTTTGGGGGCTGGAAGGCAAGATCGAACACCCAAATATATGTTAAAGAGCCCTTAAAAAAGTGACATTTCTATAATATGTCCCCTTTAATTATGTCTAGTAAAACCCAAGAACATGCTAACCCATACGACGTGACATCACAAATTTGTCTGGCCTACAAACTAATCAAACAAAGTGACGTCCAACTGGACAAAAAACTGCAACACTCTCTCTCTCTCTCTATTGCCTGTAGTCCAGTGGGAAACCAAAGAGCCGCAACAGCCAAGGCCTTTTTAACCAGCATTGTTCCTGGAGTCACATCCCAACTGTCTGCAACCCCGAACAAGTCTCCAATACCTTTCCTTTTCAGGTCACAAGAGGAGAAACACAGCGATGCAGCCTCATTCAAGAGACAGCCAGTCAGTCTGCTCAGCACAGAGGCTCGCATTATGTCGTTATTCATGATCATCATTACATGTCACTTTGTAATGATGCTGGTTGTTACTGATCAAAGGCAGAGGTGGTGATGAAAGTTTGGACTGAGCTCAAATATGAATTATGATTCCAGCATCATATGTCAAAGTTTTCAATACGTGAAACGACTTTGTACATAATATATTCAATATACGACGAACAAGTTATTATCTTACATATAACCAAAAAATATTTCTTATTCCTCGGTGTTATAAAGCTGAAAATGTGTTTGTCATTGTTGTCCAGCAACTATTAAAATCACAACAATGTTCCTTCACTATGATGAATGTGGCAACGCGAATCATCCATGTTGCTATAAATACGTGTGTATCCATCCACCTCTGAAAATAGACCCCAACACATGCATTGTTTTATTTCCCTTTGATTATATTATGGAGTCTTTTTTCACATTGACATATAGGAGCTAATTTGTTTACAGCTGAGAACCACTGACAGGACAAAGAAGCATTGATGTTTTAATGTCACTGACACTTCTCATATATTACAGACCAAATTTATCGATTTGAAGTGCATTTTTAACAGGTTCTGTCTCCAGGAAACCGAGGCACTATCCCGCACTTCCTTTGGACATTTACAGCGTTGATGGAGTTGTAACACATATTTAGTGTCTGGGGCACGGAGACACGTCTCAGTTAATCTCAAATTTCCACTAGAAGGATTACGATATTAATTGAGCGTCAGTGTCCAGCCCTGGCTAAAAGCTCTGGGTTGTGAAAGAGGAACATAATTCAATACACAGGGACACGAGATTATAGGCATTCTTCCATTCAGAGGAGAAAAAAAATAGAGTAAAGAGTTCACATTTCAAATCAAAATAAACCCCACCGGAGCTCGTTCAACACGATATTACTGTAGCTGAGACTTTACTCGTCACGTCGAGTCTATTTATACTCTGGAACAGAATCAGTAGGAAACATCAAATGAAAGGATTCAGATCTCACTACTGTGTACTATTTGATTTGGTTAAACTCCAAGTCAACCCCCGCTGGATGATGAAGCCTAATAAATACAAAGTCATGTTTTGTTTAGTGAGTCAGGCAAGCGCTCAACTTTCCATTGAGGCAGCGGAGCATAAAGCAGACGTACAATAGGTAAACATTCGCTGGTCATGTGAACGGAGCAGCAGTGAGCAATGAGAGTCGCTTCTATCAACTTTCTCAGACGTTGTTCCTCCAGATCCAAAACAGCAACAAACTCCCTCAGCCAATTATAGTCCTGGATGTTTCAACGTTCTCTTCTCCCCCGAAGTCTGTACCTTCGGGCTCAGAGTCAGAGATCTGATGCTAAAATACACGCGTTACTGTAACAGGAAGGTGTTTTTAATTAAAACTCAGGCTCAAAATCCATTTAACACCTTGAAACACACAGATTTTGTGTTTGAGTCTAATTATTTACGCAACTGTCGAGTTACAGTTTCCCTCGTGGGTCTGTAATATTTACTCTACTCAACAACGTTAATACATTAACTTTGATTACAAAACAAAGAACCCATTAAAACTCACATTAGTGGAGCGATGCTGTGTTCATTAGAGCTTTATCCTCATTCAGGTCCACTCAGTAAACTCCAAGACCTATATGGTTGATTTTTAACAAACACATCAACAAGGTTTCCTGCAGTACAACAGAGGACTTCCTTCATAACCATACTCTGCGTTGCACTACGTCATGTCTCTGCTAATACGGACTTCAATGATTTACAAGTTGCTTCTCAGGTGCACATGAAATACAATGCCGAGAGTTTCATAGAAAAATAAAAACCACTGGAGCAAGGAGTTCTACGAATGCCAGGAGGTTTTAAAGCTTTCAGTTGTAATACCCCCAATATCTGGGATTTTACCTAGTGTGTGAGCGTAATTAATACACAGCGAGAGGACACGCATCAAATTTACCTTTGTGCCAGTAAACGTCACTTGTTGCATAAGGTAACAGTTGTGCAACCTGAGGGTTTGATAAGTGGTGGTAAGGGGTCACTTTTGGACCAAAAGAAAGAGCTGAGTAGAGACACACTGACTTAAAGTAGCATTTTACTTCACTCCACACTCGATCACTTCCTGTTTCCCAGTCACATGTTACAAACCTGACCAGTAACAGTAAAATATCCAACTGCTCATCCGGGTCAGAGGCTCTGATCTTGCAAGGTTGGTTTTCGGCCAGGAGACACTAGGTGGAGGACGGAGAGCCTCCATTCTCTCCGTAACAAGTTACAAGTCATTTATTTAACCATCACAATTACTGTGAAGCTGTTTAATGAAGGTAAAAATGTAGCGAGTTCCTCTTTAACCAACATTGAACGTCACTCAGAATCCAAACCTCACAGTAATTAGCAGCGACCAGAGCACCATCGTGTCTTAGCCGATCACTTCCAGCTCCCTGTGTTTTAAAGTTTGCGACCTTCTTGGGGACACGGACATGCACAAATCAAAAAAAAAAAAAAACCAAACAACAAAAAAAAACGAGAGCTTAGCTGTCATCTCAGCTCTTTGAGTTTTCACTGGCAGCCCTGTGGCGGCCCTGACTCAAAGAAGCTGAGTCCAGTGCTCTTTCTTAATTAATGTATCGCTACCATGAATATTTATGTCATATACGGTTTGTGCTGCAGGACCTTTAGGACCTTGAAACCTGTTTAAAGTCTGCTGTGTGATTTAAAAGCAACCAGAAAAAAAAAAAAACATCATACATCACATACTTTCTTCTGTCGGCTAACAGCTCTGTGTCACATTATATCTCAGTGTGTCTCCATGATGAGCAGGCAGGGCAGGGGCTCGCTGCGCTGCACAGCACTGGGTTATGCAAGGTAATTTACTCTGTTTTAGGGCTTTTTATGCAAGCACCATGAAGAGTTACAGTTACCTTACACCCCCCTCCTCCCCTCCACCCCTCCACACACACACCCAAATCACTTGAAACACAGCAGTGGCTCAAATCAACCCTAATTCAATTAAACTGTAATCTGAAACGGCTCAGGTTGATTGATACAGCAGTCGGTCGCTCTCAGTTGATTCATTGCGTGTATATAGGCTCTGTGAAGCATTTCTACATCTTCAGAGCATTTTGGCGAACTAAGTTTTTTTTGTGGTTTCACTGTAAAAGTAATGCTGATGTTAAAAACACTAGTTCTACAAAAAAAAAAAAAAAAAAATCAAAA
>OMNW01014836.1:0-21270 GCA_900303245.1 Selene dorsalis
GGCCTATACAAACGAATGCGATGGAACGTGGAGAAGCTCGGGGACGAGCAGCAGCAACAGGCAGAAGAGGAGTTGGGTGGAAGGAGTGAGGAGAGCGAGGCAGAAACAGCTGGAGACACAGAGTAGTGAGTCAGGACAATACGGTCTCTCCACCCTCTGTTACATTACATCCAGTGATCTTTAACCCTCTGCTTATTGTCTGAGTTCAAACTCCTGCACATGTTGTTGATATACAGCATGTGGAAAGAGAGAGGACCAGCTTAGCTCACACCAGATGTTAGAAGTAAAACCTGAGGACAATTTTTATGGAGCAGTGCTGTGTGCTGGTGTGAGATCCTAATGTTCTGGTTTCTGATGTGTCTGGATGTGGCAGCAAAATCACAAGTACCATATGTTAACATAGTTTTATGCTGTATACCATGATAAGTGTGTTCAAGAGTCAGGTTTACTACAAACTATTTAGGGCACTTTTTTCTGTTGAATGTGTAAACGTAAACTTTAAAAAGATTTTACCAGTATATTAAGTTTTAAGAGTTTAACATTTTAAGGACCATTTTGTTGTGTTGTAATGAAGCCCTGAAACGTTGTTTAAAAAAACAAAAAAAAACATTTTATTTACATTAAACATTGTATTGAAATAATTACACACAATCACGTTTCTGTTTTTCATAAAGTTCATAAAGATAACGAGGAAAATTGTACATTTTAAACCAAGCTGCCATTATTTGGGCCTCACAAGTGAGCGCCCAAGTTACTTCAATTTAACAGGTTCATCAAGCCATTTAAATTAGTACACATATGCTCCTTTTCATTTTCAATAAATTAATATCCAAAAATGGGCCATTTCACATCTTGGAGCATGAATTTTTTGTTTCAGCCTTGAGTTCAGCCTGCTGTGTTCAGTTTGACCTTTTAATCATTCAGTCAGTTCAGTTCTGTTGACTGGACCCAAAGAAAGGCATTTACCTTACATCAGAGAATAAAATCTACCACTTAAACCATCATCATTCATTCTCTAATTCAATAAAAATCTATATATGACTCTTAAAGGGCTACTATACTTCTAAATCTCTAAAGTACAAAAGTAAAGTGGAGTTTCCCTTCATTACAGTGATCAGTCTTTACACAAAATGCACACAAATGATTACAAAAACACTACAGACATGTACGCGAAAGCACATTTAAAAAGTCCAGCTTTGTCAAAATGCATGTATCCCACCTTTAGGTGCAGACATACGGTCTCTCATCTGCTACACAGGCTTTGATTAGAGACTGAACAAAGTAGTGTGTAGTACTTGATCCAGTGGTGGGAAAGGGGCAAGAATCTGTTTTTAAAGTCTGTTAAGATTAAAGGACTGGATGCCAAATCTCCTGTTTTTACTTAAGTGAATAAACAATCCAGCCTTTATATGGTTTTAACACTGGAGGGCAAGTCAACAAAGAACTGACTAAATACAAAACAGATTCAAAGGGACATGAGAGGAAAAATAATTCCAAAGAGAAAAAGTGAATCTCAATATGACCGCCTTAAATGCTGACTGACAAACGCAGCAGTGTCCCACATACGACACGCTGACATCTACAAATGGCATTGATATGAACACTTACAACCAGTGAGACACACAAACACACACACAACCGTACCATAGCTCATCACAGATTCAACACCAATACATGGTTAATACCCAGAATAACCTGATATCCAAGAATCTCCTATCTTTTTAATGATATTCCTCCTCCTTATAAGACAATATAGTGACCCCTGACCTTCACAGCAGTATCGGTTAAAACCCAAAGAAATGATGAAGTGTGTGTACTGAACAGTACCAGAGCAGTGGGCCGGTATAATTACAGATCATTATCTGTCTGTGTTGTGTGACTGATGGAAAGCCATCTAACACATGAACATCAGAATCTAAGCAAGCCTAGACCTATGGAAAAAGTTTATATGCAGCTACAACAAAGTCATGCTGACCATGAGAGAAGTCTGTTTGCAAAAGCTAACCTTCAGCAGTATTGAATTCAATGCCTAGCAACCCTCATCTATCATCAACAGTCATATGCATATCACTAAAACCTCACTAGTGCCCAACTCCGTTGTTCAAAAGGGAAACATATGTGCGTCGCACTGTCCTTTGGTAAGCATGATGGTGTCTCCGATCTCAGGTTGTAAATAAATTAGACCAAAGTAAGAGGAGAAAGAGGACGAAAACAGATTTGCAAATAATCAGTCATAGCTTCTAGGCTACCAACATATTTCAACTGATTTGTTTCAAAACCTTAGGGATATGTTGAAGTGCAATTTCACAGAAGTCTGGGATTCAGTGTTCTCCTTTAACTATTCAGTAGCATGTTACTCTTCAGTGTATAATCTTCAGTGTGACCAGGAAACAAAGCTTGGGCTCCAGCATCAATTAAAGGGGCTACAGGTGAGGAACACAAATAAAAGCAGCCAAATCTATCAGTGTTTCATCTTAGATAAACAGTGGCCATTTGGCACCGTTGGGGTGAGTGTGGCCACTCATGGCACAAAGATTTGGCATGAAGAAAAGTGTCCAGTTCCATCCTGTTCAGTCAGTAGCAGTGATGCATCATGGGAGTCAGGTGGCGATGGTTTCAGGTGTGTGGGTTTAAAGGACTGAAATGCAGTAAAGGATTGAAATGCAGTATCACAGTCAAGAGTCTGTTTGCAGTGGTGTAGGATATCACATGTGAGGTAATAAAGGTGCCGAATTTCGCTGTTTGTGTTGTGTTTGTCTTCTTAACTTTCTTTGTGGCTGAGATCAGACGCAGGTTCTTCACTTAGTTACATCATAAAGTCTATTTGTGCGGTGTGGAACTTGTTGCCAAGGGAAGTTCACATTGTAATTGAAATGAAAATATAACAGACAGAATAAAACATTAGGGTCTGATTGACTGACTTACCTTACCATGACCATGACCAAGACCTCAACAGTCTTCAACTTCATAAATTCTACACCTAACCATATCTTTTGTTGGGGGCGGGGCCTAGCCTGGGGGTAAGCACTGCCTGAGGGGTTTAATTCAGTACAAGAAAGTCCCTTAGCTTTTATGCATATATTAATCTTCAAAGATACTAGAAATAGACAGCTGTTAAACTGTAGCACCACCAACAATTATTATATCTGTGTTAAATGTACTTGTTGTTCATTGAAGTTAGAAGCCTTCAGATTCATCTTATGACCCTCACTCGTTGGGAGCCACTGATCTACAGCACCGTGGCTTATGAGATTATATCAATATCATGTGAAGCGTAATATCCAGTTCAACACAAAAAAAATTATCACCATGTTTTCTCAGAGGGTTGTTTTTCTTAAATACTTTGGACAACAACAACCCATGGTCATACAATGTGATGAGCATCTAAGTGATCTAGTTTATCTTTGACGGATATTGTCATTTGTTCTGGTAACTCATCTAACTTTGTTCCCAGCAAAAATATTTCTTTCAGTGTGTACAGCTGCCCCACAAGTTAATATGAATTTGAGTGTATTGCAAAAGCGCAGTAAATATGGGCCAAACCCTGTTTTCCTGTTGCTTCTAATCTTGAATTCCCATCTATATGTTGTCTGCGTGTATAGACAGCACTTGTGTCATCATCCCTGTGTGAGTGTTGTTAATGTTCAACAGCGCTGCTGAATCTGCAGAGGCTGCATTCAAAGTGTGCGAGTTTAAATGCACACTCTCAGGTCTCAGGTCTCTCAGTGATGTGTCTCCAGCTCCACCACTGTCCACTCTCCCTGTGGGGAGCTCCCAGTGGCCTCTGGGGAGAAACTACTGACAGAGGTGACGGTGGCAGAGGGAGGGGTGAGTGGAGGCAACAGGCTGGGCCACAGGCTGCTCTCCAGGGGGCTCAGTGTGCCTCCGGCACCCCCTGGCATCAGAAGCAGGGATGAGCAGCCATCTCCATTGAGCATTAGAGTCTGATTGATCAGCTGCTGGACTATGTCCACTTTCTTCCCCCAATCCAGGTCCAGGGGTGGAGGTCGCTCTGGAGACTCGGGAGGGCAAGGGGAGGAGCTGTCTCCATCTTGGGAGGGGCTGCTGGGTGTCTGAGGGGAGTCTTGGTGAGGAGGCAGGTTCTCAGTTGACGATGAAGAGTCTCCATGTGTATCTTCATCTGGCGTCCGCCTTTCACAATCACCATTAATGTCTTCATTCACTGTCTCTTGCTTGGGCTCTTCCTTCTCTTTACTGTGGTTCATCTCCTTTGTCCCCTGTTCTTCAGCTTCATCTTCATCACTATTCTCCAAGGCTTCATAGATGGTGCAGAGGCCAGAGGAGGGAGACAACAGCACTGCCTGACCTTTATTGGACTGTTGGAGCTCTTGTTGCCACTGCATGATTTGCTGCCTTTGCTGCAGCTCCTGTTGTTGCTGCTGCAGCTGTAGTTCAAGGTCTCTCCTCTGCTTCAGCTCCTCTTCTTTCCTCAATTGTTCCTCCTCTTCCTTCTTTGTCACCTCGGCTTCTCTCATCTTCCTCTCCTCCTCCTCTTTATTTCTCTTTATTTCTTCTTCTGCTTCCTCCTTCTTCTTCCTCTGCTCCTCCTCTTCCCGCCTCTTCCTCTCCTGTTCTGCCTCCTCCAGCGGTCTGCTCTGTTCCCTACGCTGCTGTAGCTCCTGCAGCTGTCTCTGGTGTTGCTCCAGCCTGAGAAGCTGGGGGCTCAACGCCTGCTGCCCGGGGCTCCTGGGTGGGAGGTCAGCACAGGTCAGCTTCGTTGGGGTAACAGAGGCGCCATGAGGTATGACGATGTCGCAGTAGGTTCTAGGGTATGCTGCGTGATCACGGCGGTGAGGGTGCGGTAGTGCAGTGAAGCCTGTGTGTGAGAGGAAGCGGGAAGGAAGATTACAGTAGCGTGATGTTATAAAACAGAAGTCACAGGTAGCAGGACAGTGACAGCGGTGCAGTGTGAGTAACAAGCAGGAGGGTGTAGAGGGAAGGGGGTGGTCCTCCCAGCCTCATACTTGCTGAGGGAAGAGGGGAAGCATTGTGAAGCCAAGCCCAAAGGTCTGCCAGTGGCCTAGAGAACTTAACCAACACGCAATTACGTATAAATTTGTATGTTGAGCAAATGACAGAGGGACATTGTTTACAGCAGTGACAGATGGTCTGCATTGGACCCATATTTGTAATATTTGTGTAAAAATGGTGAACACACCAGAAAATAGTGACCCAAGGTGAGGTGACTGGGGGTGGTGACTGGGGCCAGGGTAAGGAAATTTGTGCAGAGAGCATTTGTGTGTACTTTACGTGATTCTTTTTATACATGTAATTTTTCTTTTAAAAATGACACCCAAAAAGATTTTGAGAGCTAAAAAAGAAAGAAAAAAAAGCAGCCAACTTCCTGTATATGCAAATACTATCAACAAACATGAGACAAACAACCACAAAGAGGCTAATTGCAAGCTTACACTGTCATCACCCGTGAATAGAGTTTGTAGTTAGTCAACCAGTGATACATGCAAAAGCTCTCCATGCATTTATAAACATCCAGCATCACAAGAAAACTGAAATAATAGCTTGGCTTTAGAAGGGATCGGGATAAGGTTGGACATTATTCCACCTTAAGTACATCCATAACTAGAGCCAAGCTATTTGGCTAACCCCGAACAAACCAATGAAAAATAATGAGATGAAAGTCAAGTCATTGTGCAACAGTGACATGCATAGCTCAGTTAACCTGAACACATCGCTGTAGAACAGTGCAGCAGGAATGGCTCAAAAAATAAAAATAAAAAAAGCAGTAGAAAAGAGCAACACACCCACAGTGGAGTGGAGGGAAATCAAAGTGGCAGCAGAACAAGCAAAGTTGCATCAGTCTTGATTGCTGGACAGTGATGTCAAACTCCTTGATGCTGAAGTTTGACCCAGGTACGAGAAGGTCTTGTGGAATGGATGATCAAGTCACAGCAGATCACAGCAGGTTCACTCCAGTTACGTGGTTGTCAGACGAATGAAGTCGTCGAGGCTGGGCATGAGTTCCACCACTTATTGTTTCCAGTTTTCACAGGAAAGGCCATAAATTATGCATGAGTGTCTGTGTGAGTGTATGACAACAACTGAGCCTTGACAGGCTGTGACTGTTGACCGAGTGTCTGAAATGTCATGAGATGTCTAGAGCCACAGGCACAAAAAAAAAAAAAGTTTGTGAGATTGACAAATGCAGGTAGCGTTGGATGATTTGTCTTTCCTTACACTGTAATCCAAAGTGCTCGTTTCAATAAAACTGTACAGTGAGAAATTACATCATTGTAAAAATCTAATCTTTATTTAAAGTTTTAAGGTTCATTACTCCAAAAGATGGATAAACACAAGAAAAAAGCTGGGGTACAGTTTAAAGTGCAAGAAGAGATGAAGAGTGATTGAGGATAAGGAAGATTGCCTGTATCATAAGGTAGGAGAGCAAAATCAAACATGAATATACAGTCAAAACTCATTTTCAATGATCAGTTTTAAATCAAAAGGATAAATACACATGAAAACATGTTAAACAATTCATTCCACATTTCTTTTCTTATGCTTCATTTTCTGGTTTTCCCTCATTAAGAGCTGTAAACAGACAGGTCAAATCCATGCCATTTCAGGGCAACCACATAATTCTGTGTTAAATAAAACAGAAACCAAAACCCACACACGCTCAGACATTAGGAGTAAATAGTAGTAGCTATTGCACATACAGGAATTTAAGCCATATACTCATAATGGAAATGTTATATCAGAGGGAAGAGCCACTGCTGTCCTCTTTTTTTTCTTCCCTTTTTTTGCTCTCTGTTTTTTTTAAGTTTTACTTTGATTACTTCCACCCCCAGAGATTTCAGGACAAACACTGACAACAAGAACTACAACAGTGAAATATTGTTTTTGGGAGGCTAGAACAGGGCCAGAGGGAGACAGGGGACTGTTAGGGAGATGATGAACTATACATTACCTGCAAAAGAGTTCTCAGTCTTTTCACAGATAGCTGAATAGTAGGGAGGTTGGACGTCATCTGGGTTTTCCTCTGGTTGCTGCATAGTGCACAGATTTGATGAGGGGTCTTCCTCTGACCTTGGCACTTCCTCCTGGTCAAGCTCCACTGACTCTGCCTCCTGCTTCCCACACTCGATGTACTGCTGCTCTGTGAAGCACGGCTGGGCAACAGGCTGCTGGAGTCCGGGCTCCTTGGGCTCCTCAGGCAGCTCCTCTAAGGAGAAGATCCCAGGGCTCTTGATGCAGCTCTCAGCCGTGGACTGAGCATTGGAGTTTGAAGCTGTAGTCATGGTGTCAAAGCCGTAAGACGCCAGTGAGGTGGCCGAAGGTGGGGTGGTGTCTTCTCCTGCACCGGCCTCCTCTACCTCAGCCTCTTCTCCCTCTTCCACGGTGGACAGGCAGCGTTGTGCTGAAGGCTGGCTGTCAAAGGTGATGCTACAGACTGCTGGGCTCTCCAAAGAATCATCCAACTGAGCTTCCCCCTCTGTGTCACTGGCCTCGTCTTCTGTTACTGAGGATGATGAGGGGTTGGAAGTGGGGGCAGTTGCAGGGCCTCCAAGGACTTCATCAGCTGGCAGGGTCTCTGCCTCCTCCTCTCCTTCTCCATCTCCTCTCTCCAAGTGGTCCTGGTTGTCTATGTCATGCTGAGGAGAAAGTGCTGAAGCTTGTGCATCTTGAGGCTGGAGCTTCGCGTCCCGATTGTAGTCACCGAGCTCCTCAGGTGTGCTGGTCTCACTGCTGAGGGTGCTGGATAAAGACATTCCTGGGGCAGAGAGGGGAGCTGGGGCCAGGGTATGCATCAGAGCAGGGTTAAATTGATCCAAGTACATTTGGGCATCATTTTTACCAGAGGAATGATGGGGAGCTTCTTGGTTTTCATTGACAAACGGCACAGAGCCTAGTTCTAGCCAAGCTTGTGCAGGGGTCTGAGTTGGGGTCTCAGAGTCTGCTTGCCAAGGGTCTAGTAAAGGACTTGCTACAGCTGCTCCTGCCACCTGAGAGAAGTTTTCAAGAGCTTGCTGAGGCTGGAGAGGTTCTGCCCAGTGATCAGCGAAGGGGTTTGGTTGGTCCCACTGAGCAGCTGGGGCAGAGGGCAGCAGAGGAGGGGGAGGAGGTGGCTGGGCCACTCTGTTCAAATTGTCCAGCCTTTCATCCTCAGCAAAGTCATCCTCATCTGCGTTCCCATAGCTTTCCAGCCCACTCTCTGTCACCCCCTCACTAGCCATCTCCACGTCGTCATCCTCCTCCTCATCCACATCATTGTCGTGCCTGGGTCTCTGCAGTTCATCTGTCCGCTCTGAGCACACATCCATGTCACACACGCGATCATTGTCGTCGTCTTCGTCATATTCGTCCTCATCAAAGTCATTAACTGGTATGTCAGGCACCTTTTCAGAGTCAGGGGAACCTGCTGAGGCTCCTTCCATGTCAATGGCTCCCTTGAGGCTGCCATCTCCCAGATCATCCATGCTCTCTGTGCCCTCCATTACACCAGGGGTGCTGAATTCTGATGCACCCTGCTGGCTGCCACTTACATCCTCAGAGTCCAGCTCAGAGAGCAAGGCACCACTGGCTCTCCAAGCAGAGCCCACCGGTCCAGCTGACCCAGGATGGGACTCTTCTGTGGCTTGTGTGGTCCCACTCATTTCAGACATAGAAACCAGTTGGCTTCTCTCCCTCTCCTCCTCATCATCGTCCTCATTAAGATCGGTTGGGGGAGCTATCTGAGGGATGGCATTTGATGCTGTTGGGAGGATTTTCGATGTGGAGGGGGCTTGGTTTGTGAGCAAGTAAACAGGCTCTTCTGACAGGTCTGGAGGGGAGGCAACAGGTGGTGATGTAGGCTCAGCTGGGGCAGGGATCTGCTCCTGAGTTGTTATTAAAGGAGCACTGATTTCTAGCTGTTCTTGGGGTTGAGATGTTTGTGGTAAGGCTGCCCTGACAGGGCTTTGTGGAGGAGTGGGAGCAGCTGCATGGCTTTGTGCAGGCTCTTGAGGTACCACCTCTGTTGGGATATTCTGTGCTAAGAGTGGGGGAGGAACCTCTTCTGGTGCAGAAGCAGCAGGGACTGATCCTTGTGGTAAAGCCACTGCAGCCTCTGCTTGTGTTTCTGCAACAATAGCTGCTGCTGTGGCAGCTGTTACCACTGCAATGGCAGCACTCTGTGCTTCTACAGTAGGTGGAGCAACATCTGAAGCCCCCATCTTCTTGACTGCAGTGAAAGGTGGGACAGCCTGAGTGGGTTTGGGTCCATGTTTTGCCTGAGAAGTAGCGCCATTTGCAGGTTTGCTGGCTGGAGAGGCAGGTGGGGTTCGACCAAGGGGCTGTTTGTTAATTGCAGGGAACCGAACAGCCGCAACAGGTTTCTTTGTGGGTGGTTTTGCAGGGGTTTTGGGCTGTGACACCTTGGGGTCTGTTGCCTTGGCTGTTGCAGACAATTTGGAGGCAGCATTGAGCTTTACAGCGGCCACAGGTTTCGAAGGCCCTGTTTTTTTGGTAGCAGCTGATGTTGTAGTAGGTGGTGCTGTGGTAGGTTTCTTTGCCACTGTAGCAGGAGGAGGTCGACTCACATCTAACGCAAAGACAAAACCAACAAAATTCAATGCACTCAATTTTTTGTGATGTAAGAGTTTTGACACAAGTGTCAACTAAAAATACTTCCATCCCAGTCACACTATAAAATATTCATTTGAGTATCCAGTCAGAAAAGTGTCCTCTGGACAGAACATGGAATTACTTCTAACCTTTCTTGACAGCAGTTTTAGGTGGCTGTGCTGTTGTGGTCCTGCCAGTAGAGGTTGCTGTAGCAACTCTGGAAGCAGCAGCAGTTCTGGCAGTTGTCATGGTGGATGGCTTCGCTGTAGCTGTGGTGGGCCTAGATGCAGAGGATGCAGTCCGAATTGTTGAGGGAGTTGTAGCAGGCCTGGAGGCAGAGAAAGGTGGACATGGTCGGGTGGTAAACAAACACTGCAGAACAAAAACAAACACATCTCAAATTTGTTGGCAACGGTCCACACATGAAATGTGATGCTGCAACTCACTATGCACGTACAAGCATAAATAATTGACCTGTTCTAATGTGAACCACAAAAGCAATTTCAACGATGGCAACACATTAACACGGTTCCATCCATCTATTGCCGCATTAATGCCTCCTTTTTCCTCTCGCTACCAAGATACAAGGGCAGGCTATAATGAGAAGGAGGGGGGGGAAGAAAGATGTAAGGGTAATGGGGTAAGCTTTAACAGGGGAAGAATGCGAAAGAGGTAATGCAAAGGTAGAGGAGATGACAACCAGGAGCAGAAAGGGCCACAAGGTATTGTGGAGGCAAATCTGCTTGTTATACATGGTGCGCATGGACTAATGATTTTCACTGAGACAGGAAGAGAAAATCATTTAGCAGTGGTAAAACCCATCCCAAAACAATGTTCCAAACACAAAATATGAGGCTTTAACCATAATCCACGAGTGTCCCAACCCAGCACAAACGTCTGTACCTGGCTTTGTCTGCCATTGACATGCCACTACAAAATGTAAGCACCAACATGCTGCCTCGACACCTTCCGAGCAATTGTTGTTTATAAAATGTTTGTGGTAAGGGTGGTGGCACAGTTCATTTTTGTTGTAGATAATTAAGTTTAGTCAAGTAATAGTTATTAGGCATCTTCTAAAAAATATCAACATCAAATCTGCCTTATAAAAGTAAAATTTATTAAAAATTGTCTATTACTTGTTTTTTACTTCAGGAATTTTTTTTCGACAACTTCCAATCGGGTCACTGACCCCACCCACCACTGCACTGAAACTGGTCCCATTAAGGTCCTTAATGAAATCTGCATAAGCACCGTTTCAGGCACAATTTCAGTTTCTTATCAAACAGAGGAAACCATAATTTGAAATCTTAGCCAGGGTCTCACTGAGGGTCACATGAAGGGCTAGTAAGCACATCCTGCTCCAGAAACAGCATACCCACTCTGAACAGCTCAAGAGAAAAAAAGCATTTATAAACTACTACCATTTTTCTACCCTGTTATTATATCAAATTTGACAATCAGAAAGAGACGTGTATTGAGATGAGTGAAATGAAAGATGGCATTTGTGCATCATACTTGCAGTGCAGTGATATTAAAAGCAGTAACCTACATACAGATCTGGAGGTTGCTTATGCTTGTGCTATACTAGGATCTGTGAAATCTCAACACAATGCATTTGCCTAGTCAGGCTCCAGGAATTTGACATAGTCTGTGCTGCAATGCACTGCTGCACCAGCTAACCTACGAACAAATGTCTGTGAAATGAGCGAGTCGTCAGCCACAGGCAGAACTAGTCCTCATTTCTACACTCGAACCTTTGTGTTCAAAAACAATGCAAAACCTCTGCAGTGTAAATAATTTGACATCTGTTTCTAATCAGATGGTTCGACTTTTACAACAACAAACACAGCATAATAAAATGTAATTGCCTTAAAGAACTGTGTGACCCAATCACCTATTACAGTAATCACCATTATGGCTTGTATTGGTTCTTGGTCAGCCTAGTATGACCAATGATACAGACATGAACTGACAAAGACACACCGACTTTGATGGCTTTCAGTGGAGTAGCATGCCAGCACAGATGCCGCTCCCACATGACATTAACCATTACAATGACCATTTGTTTCTGAGATCACAGTCCCTGCCCAGACATAGACTCATACTTACGGGATGGTGTAATTGGCTCTCAGATTTGGGTTGCAATGTGAGGTGCAGCTAATTAAGGTCATTTTTTCATTTCCGATCCTGTATGCGAGCAAAATCTGAATCGACGTGACCACTCAAGTGAAAGAATCAAGGTGGACAAGGCTTCCTCTGAGAGGGGGGTGGGAGGGGGAAATGAGGAAAATAGTTAGGGGGTTGGAATAAAGAGTGTAAGGAGAGGTCACAGACACACTATAAACCCCAAAATCCCCAGACCCTTCCCTTCATTGTTTTATGCTGAGTCAGAACTCATAAAGGTTTGATCCAGAGAGACGACACACAGAGGAATAGACAAACCCACTAATGCTACTACTCTACACACTGTCTGTGGGTGTTGGCTGCTCTTTCTGATGTTGGTGTATTAGTATGGATTACATTTCCTGCCAACGGGGGGGGGGCGGAAATCAATACAAATCAACCGTCCAAAGAGAGGATGAGAGGCACTACACCCATCTACAGGATTTTAAGGGCAAAGGTCAGCACAGAGACGTAGCTACACATCATGGGCTCTCTTTGTTTTAAGGTACGCTCAATATTCACAACAGATAAAATATAATTTACTAATGGAGCATACTGAGCAGCTTTGAAATCAAGCGTAAACATGACTCAGAAAAGTTTTGGTGAAGCCACACCCACTCCATCCATTCATGCATAAATCAATCTTTCCTCTTCTTTCTTCCCAAAACACAGCTGGGAGACTAGCCTCCATGGCATAACCACTTATGGATTAAATTATTCTGTTATAATCATACCAAAGAGGAAGAAAGCAGTTTGATCAGGGCGAACACTTTATCCCTGCTGCCGTCAGCTCATCCTACAGATAAAATGTAGCTTAAATACACATTCTTCTGTTCTCACCCTTTCTCCCCTCATCACTTCAAGAGCCCCCTCTGAGACAACGAATGGAAATAAAGCACCCAAACAATACTTTGTTTGGCTTGTAGGCTTTCCAAAACCAGCTGATTTACTCCCTCCTGAGAGGAGCACACATTCCTGGGGCTTTTGCAGGCCTACACATCTCCTTGACAATAAAGAGAGGTGCCCTGAATCAGCTCAGTGGAGAATTTAGATGAAGTGCTGCAGCCTAGCAATAGCTGGGCAGACAGCACTGGCTCTTATGAGGCCCTAGGCACCCACTGTCATTGTGATCGATGCCATGGGTCTTTTCCGTTAGGCCAGTAATCCTGCTCCCTGCCAAGACTGGTCGGGGAGAAGTGACACAGTTTTATCTCCAATGGAACAACACAGAGGAAGTCAGGAGACGAGTCAGTGGGAGAAACAAACAAACTGACAGGCTACAAGTGAGTAAAGTGTGTTACACAAAGCCAAACCATGCTTTTATTTGATGGAATTTTAATCAACTGTCCATTAAGACATGTTCTGTTTTTTAAATTAAGGTAAATTTGTTATCTGAGAGACAAAAGCCACTAAACTCCTGCAATTCTGTCCAATCTTAAATGTGACTCTGAATATTAATCATCCTACAGATTGCTCAGCAAAACGAAGGCGTACTACATCACTGGCCTTCTTGTGTTGCACAACTTCACTGTGAATTTTCCAGTCCCTGTATGCAGCTAAATGATGCATGAGTTAGAATGGTAAATGGAGGTTAGGCTGTAAGGAGGGCTTGAGGAGATCCTGGACAAATGCCCAGCAGTGTACATGCACAGACGGCAGAAAAGAGGGATGAGGGGCAAGAGACGGGGAGATTGAAAGAGGGGGTGGGGCGGGCAAAGACTGATTGTTCCGTCAGTGCAAGGACACTATAACTTATCATTGGAGGAGAGCAGAGCAAAGTGGGTGCCAGATTTTACAACATTTGGCTTCGACTTCGGCTATCAAGGCTTCTGATCGACCACTGGGACAGAGATATCCTCCTGTCATACAGATGAATTATGCATCTTCCATGTTTCTTGGTTACATACAGTTACTTACAAAACACTGCAATGACAACACACAGGTGAAACAGCCATGCTCCATCATATCCAATCAGATCGGCACCTTGCCTAAGCACAAATCCTGTTTCTAGATCATAGTTGAACCCATCAACGAATCTCATTTGCCTTTCTTGAAAGAGGCTCATTTTTTCAAACTCAGTGTTTTTCCACTGTGGACCAATTAACATTAACACTTAATGAGCTGGTCTTTCCATTGGACACAAGCAATGTGTGCCACTACCTGTTTGTCGCACATGTTGACCTTACTGTGGGTTTTAAAGTCTACTACAAAACAATGTTTACCTGCAGACACTTGACTTGAAAAAAGTATGACAGTTTGGCCACCACGACTGCTGTTGTCTCAGCAACATGAGAAACAATGGTATGGCTAGAATTACAAAGAGACACCTGTAAAATCACAAGGATAAAGTGATGGACCCACTGTGGTGCAACTAAATAATCTCCTTGGGTTGTCTGCCAAATCCTTTTACACCATTCACTTCTGTTGGATGTGCTACTATGGAGGCTAGTGCTATTGTGTTCAGCATCAAGACTAATGCAAGTCACTGCTTGAGCAGAAAGGTCTGTTTGTATTAGTGCCCCGCTCTGCCAGAGAGCCAGCACCAACACCAACACAAACTGAAATACACACCACAGCTATGTTTGCTACACAAAGGATTCAAGATGCTGATGACTTTGCCATCACAAAACGCATCGTGCCACCATGCAACGCCTGTCACCTTCTGCTCCTCTCCTGTTGTGCCGCCTGTGTCTCAAGTTGAGAGGCAAGTGTCTAATGTCACATCCTGGTGAACAAGTCTGGAAAGGGCACATAAGGATGATGTGCAATTGTAATTAGACTCCTACACCTCCATGCCTCATCTGATTAATTCAGAAGATGAGCTCCAGTATACACAACGTGACACAGTTACCCACACGTACAAAAAAATACCAACTAGGAAAAAAACACTCCTGGCGTAAGCTCTACAATTCCACTGTCTGCATCTTGCCACATTATGACCTTCTACATAAAAGTAACCATGTTCATTTCTGTATAATAAAAAATTACAGGTGTATAAAAACTGACCACGAAAGTAACCGTTTCAGTCGCACAATTACACAAAACAGCTTCATCGCCTGTGTGTGTGAAATAGAAAATATGAGTATCTGTAAATCAACAATAGAAATAGATTTGATGTGGAGAAACTGGTGTTGGTTCCACATGCATTTATTTTATTTCTTGTAGCAAGGAAACAATTCAATGACTCTCTGCCGCTTCTCTGCTGAAAATGGAGTGATGCAGCACATTTTTCCTTTATCTAATAGAAGAACATTAAGAGGGAAGACAAGTGGAGGCAGAATCTAATCAGACCTCTCAGGGCAGAACATTATATCCTGCGAAAAGATGTTCGATTGGTGAATTATAGACCCGATGAATTATAGACCCGTTGGAGATGGATCACTTCATATCCACAAATGAGGATATGATTAATCAAGTTCAAAACCTGCATTTACGTAATTTTATAAATATATGAAGAAAAATGTTCAATTTATTAAAGAAGCCTAAATTTCACCTGAATTTCTCAGATTTCTGTCAAGTAAAAATGGCAGGAAAGGACCAGCTCAACCATGAAATTATACAACAGTCAAATGAGCCTCAAGTTGAGCAAGTTTTATCCAACTACATCACTCCATGTCCAAATCACTGGGCCAGTATGAGAGGGATTATGAGCCATGTCAATAGCTCCCTGCCCTGGGGAGGTGGGGCCGGTTGCTGCCAGGGGGTCCATTTTGGACAAAGCGGTTGTTCTTCAGTATCACTGGCTCTGTTAAGGCCCTCTGTCTCAGGTTATTTCTGCTGACATGACTCACACTCTCGAAGCGAAATTTGACTCAATAACGGCGTAAAGACCACAATGGACATCTTTCTCTGCTGCTCCCTTTCAGGGCATCAAGATAAACAAAGTCAGTCTCATCCAGTTTGTAAGGGGATTACAAAGCTCAGATCTCAGGGAGACGGAAATATAATGAGTGCGAGAGGGGCATTAAACACGGTGCCATTAGGCCAGTAAACTTTTCAGCACCTGTTGCCTGTTTGCTATATACATGCATACCTTGTGGTCTTTGTAACAGCAGCACTGCCAACTTTTGCAGTGGTCGAAGTGCTGGGCTTTGGGGCAGTGGACGTTACTGGTCTGCTGGTAGCAACTGCAAAACAGAGAGGATGATAGGACTGTTGAGATAGAAATCACACTGCATGGAGTTACAGGAATTTAAATCACAATTAATTTGACTTTTCTTCTTATTTCGGACTCACCTGTAGTTTTGGGTTTTGCTGCATTAACTGTCTCAGCCACTGGTCTCCTCTTGGTGCCATTCACTGTTGTTGGTTTGGTACCATTTTTTGCTGTCGCAGCAGCAACGGAGGTGGTCTGCTGCGTACCCAGAGGTCTTTTAGGTACAGCTCCCGATGCTGATGCTTTTGCTGCGGTTGTCGCCGTCGCTCTCTTGGCTGCAGCTGCAGGGACGTTATTGGAGGATTTGACATTATTCACCACACGGTGTGAGGCAGTACCTGGCCGTGAGTTGGATCCAGAAGCCCCTGCGGATTTGGCTGTGGGCTGTGTTTTAGTTGCAGGCTGTATTTTAGTTGCAACAGCTTTTGGTTTGACTTTGGACTCCGCAGCCACCGGCTTGCCATTGGCTTTTGGAGCAGCTGCGGACACAGCATTGTTCGGAGCATCTTCTGGTTTAGATGGTGCTTGCTCTGTTGAGTTCTCCTGCAATGAAGGGGACTCTGCTATTGCTGCAGCTTCAGTGGGTTCTGTGGTTTCCATGGTAACCCCATCCGGTTTCATCCCCTCCTCCAAAGTTGTGGACACTGATGTTGGTGTTGTTTAGCAGGGTCCAGTAACTCACACTGGTCTTGAATGTCAAATTCTTCTCACACGTTAATGTCCTGTAGAAGCAAAGCAGAATAAAACTTAATATCTTAAATGCAGAATTAAACCACTCATGAAGTCATAACACCGTCCCTGTTGGCCAAAGGAAATTCCATTTATGGCGAGGGGCCTCCGTGGAATTTGGGGGAAATCAGAAAAACAGGAAGTGAGCAGTGCGAAATGCCAACTAAACTCCTCTTTAAACGAGTCACTCCTCCACGTTTGTTTGACACATAACCGACAAAGATAATGCAGCGTAATGCATGACACAGCAAAATTAACTGACGAATAATTAAAAACACCACAGTTAAAAGAAAAGCAGAATTTTATGGGAAAATGGATACCACAAAATCAATGACTTGTGACTGTGCTCCAAATGGCTCCAAGTATGTTGAAATAGGAAAAAGCTGTGGTTTGGGTTGGTACTGAAAGCCAAGAGAAGCTTCACAATCTCTTGCCATGACACACAGCCCACAGAGTGAGCAAAGAGAGGAGATGGACAACAAGTAGTAAATGGCCCATTTGTTGGGCGCTGCTTTCCTTCATGTAGAGCAAATGCAGATGGTAATCATCAAGTTTCTCAGTGACTACTTAAAAGAGATCTGTGTGCTGAGAAATTCCTCCATTGACAGCACTGGAAATTAGTGTGGAGTAGAAGAGCAGCATAAGAAGCTGCAAAGGGATGGTGTGTGAAGCATGTGTGTGTGTGAGTGTGAGTTGAGTCAAATAGGCCTTGAATTCATTAACCTCAGTCTAGCTTCCTCTTTCTCAGACTAGACAGAGCTCCTCCTGGATCCGTTTGGGTTTATTCTCCTTCCCTTCAATCATCCTCTCCGCCCACACTCACCATTCCTCTGCCCCTCTGGCCATCGTATTTTCTACCCACCCCCATCCGACTGCGCCCCTCTTTTTTTCCCTATAGACACTTGTTCTTCTCAACTCCTTAGTCCCAACCTCCCACTCCTAATAGATCTGCTTCCAGTAAATTGCTACACAGATGGTCTAGCCAGTAGAGGCTCTGTATGGCCCAGGAAACAAGCTGTGCAAGAGATGGATCGAAGAGGAAACAAAATATTGAGATAGATAGAAAATACAGCAAAGGCTGCAGTTGACAAAAGCTATGCAATAAAACAAACACCTTAAAAAAGGAGCAAAAAACAGATTTATAAAAGGTGAAGGGACAGTACACAAACATATGTTGTAATAATAGGAATGAACAAACAACAGCAAACAAAAAGAGCCAGCTCTGCTCTTTCTGCACAAACTCAAACTCAGGGCTGTTGACCATGTTTGTTATAAAAACTATTAAGGCTTTTAACTAAAAAAAAATTTTCCACAAATGTGAGATTACCAACTACATGTACACACAGTGTTTAATAATGATTGATGACCACTAGAACATACTTTTGCCTATACAATGATAAATGTAGTTATTTAAAGCAACCATGATCATATCTGACTGACTGATATTTTAAGATTACTTGTTCTGGAGTAGGAGCACCAATTCTTGTCATAAGGTCGAGAAACAGTTTGCACACCAGTTACACATTAACATCTGAGGCAATGTGATACTGAGGTGCTTTTCTCCCAGAGCTCCAAACTGTTTCACCACAACTTTACCAGGTGAAAACATCTGTACGGCTTTTCTCTTCTGTCATCAATGCACTGGGTAGCAAAAAACAAAAGATTAATCAAATCCAACCACAAATGCACAAATAGCCATTTGTTGCTACTCCTGGAAAAACCCGTTGGGCCAGGTAAGTCCTGATAACACCTACATTACTTCACAGACCACAAACGCACCTGCACATGTAGCCAGTGAAACCCACGACTCTCTTGTTTAAAAATCACCAGGCCCCACCTCTTCAGTTCAGCCAAGCAAGTTTTAATTTCAACTCGCCTTGCCTTTCAACTGAACCTCCACTCCTTCTGCTTTCTGTTGTATTTCCTTCTCCGCTGGTATCTGTAGTTACAAATCTCACAGAGAGAGGAAGCCAAGTGGTGTCGAGTAACAGTGTTTGGATTGTCCCTTCTTTTGGAAAATGTCAAGCTTCAAATGAGGGTGAATTAGCTAATGTGCAGAGCCCACTGGGACACTGCTGAGCAACTCCATTAACACCAGTCCATTTATATGGACCAGGAAGGGTATGAAGCCATTATCAAATTGGGAACCATAAAGCTGAGATCTAATTGTAAAATAAAGAAATAATGAAATCAAGTACAAATCTGTGTCTTCATATCACTTTTGTACAAACGGTCAAAGCAAAAAACCAACTAGAACTAGAACTCCTGATAAGACATCCTAGATTTTAATATTGACATTCTTTGTGCACAAAAAATGCACACCTTTACAAATCCAGGTCAAACTTGTTCCTGAAAGAAAGTTTGTGGACCCCCTCCCGTACTCCCCCACCCCCTTTACTCGGACAGGAGGGAGCTGGTCCAAACACAAAGAGGGGTGAGTCGGGGAGTTGGTTGGCACTGTGACGTGCATGGCATGGCACAGTTTTGCCAGTCCAGATACTAATGCCAGGGGCTTAGCAGACAGCAGCGTGAATCACATTCCTCATGTGATGACCCCTTTCTGGGCAAGTAAAGGCATCATCACTGACCAGCTGAAAACTGTGTGACGCAGCACAGAGAGGATACGAATGGATCATTAAAATCCATCCCATCAGCACGGACACACCGTGACATCTTACCAAATAACAGTGAGACCACTCGGCAGCCTCGGTGTGCGTTTCCAAACCCATCAGAAAATGTCACACTTGACAATACTAGACTGAATTCTGTGCCTCTTCGAGCCGTTGACACCTAGCAGGGGACACGTCGGGTCAGAGATCCAGAATCTGGGTTCTGAAAAATTACTGCACAACAACAGCAGCAGCATTTTCAAAAATCTAGTCAAGACAACCAGCCTCATACATTTTGATGAAATACAACAACAACAAAAATCTGTTCTCTCAGTCTACATTTGCATAACAAATCCTTGCTCACTGAAGGTTTAGAACTATATTGAGAACACAGCATGTTTTCTTCTTACCAGCTCCAAACAGCATGAAACACAGAGCTCAATACCCATGGTAATAAATACAATGACTATACAACAATGACGATATAAACAAAAGGTAGAATGGCTGAAAAAGCTACAGCAGCATATGTCAAGCTGAAGCAGGAGAAAGTTGTATTCCTAAATGTAGTGACCACTCTGTGAGATTGATAAAGGGAATACGTCTAGACGGAGAAAGAACTCAGTGGCCTCGGTGGTATTTACATTCCACCTATTCTAATAAATAACTATGGCCTTATGCATCATTAAATCTTCCTCCTGACCCGTCTTATGGCAGTTAAATTACATCTGTTGTACCCCGCCTCTCAGTCTGTTGCTCTACGCATCCAGACATTAGTTGTGGTGCCTGGCAAAATGGGTCACTTTTAATACTGTGTCTAATACAAGCAGAGAGGGATTTAGTTGTGTTGAGAGCATGGTAGGGGTTTGGAATGCATTGTGCAGACTGGAGGAGGAGGTGGTGGAGGGGGGCTGTTGATACTGATGCTGGAGCTTGACATCTGTAGATCTACAACTATAATAAAGCAGCAATTGTTAATATGTACACACACACACACTCTAACATGCATATAAATACAATCACATGACAGAAAAGGAAAATTGAGCATATTTTTCTTAAATATTTTGTTGATTAACAGAAAAAATATTAGAAAACCTGATATATTTATTCAAGACATTTATTCCAGCTGCTCAAAATTCCTCAGGTGAATTCTTGTTGTCTTTGCCAAATGAGAGTAAAATAACTGTCCAAACAGGAAATTGAGTTAAGGGAGAAAAAAAGCCAAACTGATATTTGCACATGAAATGTGTTTGCTGTACTGCCTTTGCATGATGTTGGGTTTCTACTTATAGATTCAGTGCAACATCTGTTCCAAGATAAGTAACAGTAGAAAGTGAATGCTTAAAGCAGCAGCAGTATTGAGAGCACATCCGACCAATCCACATTCCAGCGCTGCAGACTTCCGCACGTCTTCAGGGCTACACAGTGACAGCTGGCTGTGTGTGTGTGTGTGTGTGTGTCTGTGTGAGTCCCAGTAAGAGTGAAAGTGTCACTGGCAGGCAAGTGGATGTGTTGCACTAGAGTTATAGGATGTTCTGACTGAGTGCATTGTATGTTTACTTTTTGGGAATTAATATAATAAAGTTATTACATTGTAAGGCACATATCAAAGTTCATGCCAACTATTTAACAACTAATAGCTGGAGTTAAGCGTAATCTCGTCGAACCAATTTGACAAAACAGGGTAGTAACTAAGGGACAGTTCGTCTTAAGTGGCTGCTGTCCAGCACCAGTTCATAAATTGGATCTCACAATTAGAACTCATCAACTGCCACAGGATTTTTTTTTCAAACACTGTCAGAGGTCACAAGGAGATTTATTTTGTTTAACTGAAGGGAAGCAGCCTCCATGTCATGAAATTTTAGGAACAATTTTTGCTACCGAGTTTCTAATGTGAAATGGCTAATTGGAACATTTTCACATATTGGCCAACCCTAATGTGCACTGTGTGAACATGCAGTAGATACAGAAGTGTGTAAGAGGGGGGGAAGTGTGTTTTAGAAAAAAAAAAAAAAAAAAAGAAAGAAAAAC